>WMED01004931.1:7766-20101 GCA_019650415.1 Pipa parva
CCCTTTCTCCCTTTGATACGCACTTTCACCTTCTATTACTTATTTTTATTGTATTGTATTATTATATTCTATTTATATATGCTATTTGCACTTGCACTTTACTTGCATTTGCACTTTACTTTGCCTACTGGTTCTTGTAATTTATATTCCTATCCCCATTGTCATGTATGGTGGAGAGATGAGAAACATAATTTCAATACTTGTATGTGCTCATGTACATATGTAGAATTGACAAATATCTATCTATCTATCTATCTATCTATCTATCTATCTATCTATCTATCTATCTATCTATCTATCTATCTATCTATGTATTGTTTGGCCATAACATTTATAGAAAAGACACAAAAAGTTATAGCAAAGTTGTGTCACCATGATCAAAGGTAGTGTCATGAGATTTATCACACTTCAACTATAAGTAGTATGTCCAACTCTCATCTAGTGAAATTTATTAAACTCGAAAAAGCCTTTTCGGCTTTTTCGAGTTTAATCAGGAGAATGATTTGAAGTTTCTCCCGGTAAGTATTGTGGGATTTGCATCATGCGATACTTATCTTGACAAACTTTTTTTAATTAAATATATGCATGGAAAGGTAGCCATACAATATAGCTACCTTTCCATGGATATATTTAATTTAAACTGGGCTTTTCCAAGTTTAATAAATTTCGCCCAGACTAATGTTAAGTTTTCTGTTTTTCTCACCATGTGTTACAATCCTTTGTGTAGGTATTGCAGGTATTAATGTCCTTTCACACAATTTCTCAGCAATGTTCTAAACCACCCAGTGCCCTTCTCTTGAAGTCCTTCCCTGATTAAACAAACACATCTGGGGCTCTATGCCAGATCAGCAATTGTATCAGCAATAACATTGCAAGTCACCCCTATGACATTAGCCTTAGGGTGACCACTTACCTAATTCCTCTCTCTATTTTTCTCTTTCTGAATCTTTTAACTGGATGATTTCTTTTATACTTTATGATGAAAATATTAGAGGTCATCTGCCATATTATAAAACTTGTTTCATCATTTTTGAGATCAGGCAATCTTTCAGAAAATAAAACAGGACACATTACCAGGTATTTTCAGCTGTTAGATGCATGGGATCGAAATCTATGCTCATAATTACAATGTAACTGGGTTCCAGCCTGCTAACCCATCTAATATACTCCAAATGCTTTGAAACCTTTGATATGATTATTCTTATATGATTTTACTTTAGTGATACATGTACTTAATGGATGTTGTAGGAGGAGGTAGTGTAAACCTTATCAAATATTGTGGGAGCAGGTAGTGTACTTTAGCCAGTGAAACTCCTAAGTACAGCAATAACCCACCCCCCTTTAATGCCAACCAAACAGTTTAGGCAGAGTTTTCCTTTTAAACACAATTAACATACATAAATTGTACTTGTTTTACTCACAACACCGGTACCAGTTCTCTCTGATCATCAATGAGCAGCATCTGATACTAGAAACAATAAACATACAATACTACAGTATCTCATCTTTCTACTGGAAACAGCAGTCTTTGTCCAGCAGCAGCCTCCTTTCTTGTCTCTTTTCACATGAACACAGCAGCATCCCATAGGGCCATAGCAGTACCACAGAGAGTAGAGAAGCCTTAGCCTTGACCTTAGGACGCTGACTTAATACAGGTTGTCCACCTCACTCTGGGGCTACTCCTTCACTTACTCCTGTCAAGACTTTGAACTGACATTCTTATAGCATGTGGACTGGCTTGCATTACTCCACCTTATAACAGTAACTACCCCTACACTTACCTCAAAGCTAGGGCAAGTTTTCTTCCACTGGAAATATCTTTATGTAACATCCCCCTAGGGCTGTCTACCCCAGGAATTTATTTTACTTCCACCAGGAGCACAGCTATTCCAATAGCTCTACAGGACAACCTTTACTCTAGTGCACCCCTAGAGGTCTCCATATACCCAGGTACCCTTTAACGCACAGAATTCTCTCTTGTAGGGTTGCCCCCCCCCCCCCCCCCCCCCCCCCTCCAGCAGGCTGGGGGAGAGTGAACACTTTTACTAAGATGGAAACTCTCTATAAAGCCCATTAATTAGTAAATCTGGTTCACCTGAGACACAAGTGAGAATTCTGGATTAACTCTTTCAGAACTGGCTGCTGTTTTTTCTATACTATTTTCTTCTCCAGAATTCTGCATGTAATTTTATACAAAATAATGAAAACATACCACATATCACATATTACAACCATTTCACATGACACCATTTAATACAAAATTAGTAACATTTTTACCCTTTGTATGTCACAATGTATATTGTCTAAATTTCCATAATATACTACACCACAAGGCGGTGTCCTTTATACAACAGATAAAAGATGTCTGCAGTCAAAAAACAGAGAAACAGAAAACCTTGAAAACAAACCCAACTCTCAACAAAATATATCCACAAAGGCAGAAGCAAAATGATACTTTCATTTAGTTTCCACTTTCATTATATCCTGGAGGCTAAACCTTTCTAAGCTGTCCAAACTGAAGGAAGCAAGTCTACAATATATGATGTAATAAAATGCATTACAGCAAAATACCTGTACATAATATGTCCTCAAATCAGCTAGTCATCCATTAGAAAACTAAAGCTGTATTTTTGTCTAACAGATTCAAACAACATCATTACCCTGCTATTTAATCTTAGCGCCATTTTTAAAGTACAGGTAGATTTATTTTATAGAAAGATCACACATTTAACCACATTTCATTCTTTATGAATTTGGCTTGAGAGACATGTCATATTATTTGACAGATATCACTGGACTTTCTAGTTGATCTGTTATGTTTTATTATAGAAGTAGCACATATCTAGAGGAGCATACTGAGAAAGTGCAGTACATTTTTCTTATGAGAAAGAATACAGAGCTGTTGTCATCTACTGTTACACAAAATCGAAGGGATCTCTAGGAACCTCTCATTATTCTGTGACTGATTTCAGATCTGTCCCTTGCTACTGAGGGCAAGCCAGGTCTTTATGACACCAGACACCCAGTTGTGCCACAAGGGCAAGAAAAGATACCAAATGCATAGTTTAATGGAAGTGAGGAGGTAGCAACAGATGTGAAAAAAAATGCAATAGCATAGTCATAAAAACAGGATACAAAAACTGTCACAGATCTCTAGGATTTAACTGTGACTTTACATAATCCATCACAGGAATTCAGTGAAGTTCAGCGAAACACACACAGGGTACTACAGAACTGAGTTCCACTGGAGGAACTGAAGCAACTAGAGCCTATTATGCCTCTGGAGACACTGAGGCATCCTGAAACTGGGACAGGTGAAGCATAGTGGAGAAACGAGAAGGAAGTGAATTTTTTTTTACCACAGTGGGGTTGGTATGGAATAACACTGAGGCATGGAGTTTAAGGTGCATCTGGTCTTCGCTCTTAACCACCACAAGGGGGTACGGTCTTCATGGTGAGGAGAATCCCAGGACACAGCCCTCGGGTTAACCTCCCACTGGTGGAAGCTGGCTAAAACACTTGTGGAGACTCTTTTGAAATACAGTAAATGGATCACTTGTAGCATAGAGTACCTTTAAGCATAGAGATGAGAGACCAACATTGGAGTAGTCAGGCAGAAACAATGCATAAACTCACAAGAAGATATTCCTTGAAGAAATACTGGAACGCTGGGCTGCAGAGCTAACATTCAGAAAGCTTTGACAGAGGCTGAAGTCAAGCAGGACTCTTGGCAAGGCACAAGGAGCAGTATATCATCAAACACAGCACAGGAGCTGACAACAATGCTAGAGTACTGTTTTTTACAGTGCTTCCCTCTTTGAATTTGTCGCTACTGATGTCATGCATGACATCAATGGCTCCATATTTGCTTAGAACCCAGAAGAGCTGGATGCAATCACAAGCCACAGTGCTTACCAGCTTTTGACAATTGCCCTATGCACAAGCAGTGCCTCTCTCATAGGCATTGCTCATGAAAAAACAATATAAGAAGTTTGTAGAAATAACTTAAGTTATTTAAGTTAAAATAACACAAAAGCAGTGTAGGATACAGGAACACCAAAGAACAAGTGTAAAAGGAACCAGTTATTCTGGACTTTAATACAGACCAAGGTTCTTTTCAGACAAGCCAGTCAAGATCACTAAAGGTATTGGAGGTGCTGGAAGTCCAAGATTAAAGTAGGCCCTAAAGTGTGCAGATTTAGCTATACCCGTGCTAATATACTGAATGTGTGCAACCATCCAGTTCAGCACTATCCCCATGGATAGCAATTATTATTCTGAAATTAATACCTTTTTGCAACTCAGTTTCAACTTTCAACTCAAGTCCTTTTGATTGTTGCATTGTCTTCTTACAATTGTGTACTGCAAAACATTACACAGACGCAATGCAATCCATTTTAACATCTTGGGCTTAAAGTGTTTTGGCTGTTCATTTGTTTATTATTCTGGTTTGTGACTCCTAACTTGTTTCCTGTTTATCTTTATTGGTTATTCCTGTTTTCTGCTGACTTTCTGTTGCAGACCCTGGCCTTTCTGACTATGAGTTTGTCAAATACTGTTTTGCTTCAACATATTTATACATACCAAAAGATTTTTCATCACCTTGCATCACCTTTATGGTAGTTTGGGGATTCTTGAAAAGAAAGTCATGGTACCACCCACATAACAGAAGTGGCCTCTGTAATTCGATGATCCTAGACATTACTACCCAGGGGTTGGGTAACTACCATGGCAACTCTATATACAGGAAATCACATTCCAATTCTGTCTGGAGAACACCTAAACTACAACAGACCATACTACCTGAACATTATGACAGCAACCAGGCTGCACCTGCCGCTAACACCTAGAAGCAATTCCAAATGCTATTCAGGAAATCATTACTGTGTTTTATTATGTTACTATTTACCTACATAATAGAAAATGTACACATAAGAATAATTAACTGAATGAAATGAAAATTTTTAAATTAATTAAAATTAAATTATTAAATTATATAATAATAATTAAATTATTATTTATTATCACCAAACATTTGATGTATTTAAATCACAAGACAATAGAAACATATGCAACAATTATACTTCTGATATGTATTCATTGATCAGTAGGATCATGTTTTAAGCTGTATTCAAACTATCAAAACTAACTAGCAATAGTGACACATCTGTTTGCTAAGCTCATCAAAGCCAACTGAGCCAAAAGAAATGTAAATATAATGCTTGATTGACACTGTCCAATATCAAGTATTAGGCTCATACTATAATTGTTTGATTGCAAATTCAGGGAAATGCACAACCATTGATTTCTGATGAAGCTGGATGTTAAAGGAGTACTAAAGGCTCCTGTAATCCACGGGTGATTAGTTATGGGGAGGGGAGAGATACTCATTGGTGGGTTTTTTATGCTCTAAATAATGTGCTGATGTCTTCTGCTCTTGAGAGGTTCTGCAATCTTCACTTCCCATTCCTGTGACTTTGCCAAATAAAGCATGCTTAGTTGCAATTTTTCCATCAGTTTTGTATTCAGCAAAACTAATAGGAACAAAAAGTGAAGAGTATCACAGCTTCTGTCAAGAGCAGAAGACATCAGCAAGTTAATTAGAGCAAGAGGTAACGCTGGAGCATGAAAGACCCATCGGTGAGTATCTAAATTGTGACTGTGGTCCAACCAGGTAAATTGTATTGCATGCACTTGCAGAACACAAACTAGCATCTGAGTTCAATCAAAGCAAATAGATCTGAATTTCACTGTAACCACAAGTGCACTGAAATCTTTTTTATTATATGTTAGAAGTCAGTCTGATGGAAGTCAGTCCAAAGGTTTTTTTTTTTCTTTTTTGAAGGATCGCCTAAGGCTTATGTCATGTGAAGTTTAATCACCTCAACTTTAACAGAGAAAAAAAGGTGGCAATCAAACTCTCTACTTTCTGTGGAAATAGTCCAGCACATGTCTTCACAGCCATGATTTTCATAAAATATTTGATAAAAAAGGTGAAGTAATCGTCTATGCCGAAGAAACATAACTTGAAAATATTAAAAAAGTAAAGATAATTTGTATAAATTAATAGAATTTAGCCATGTTTCTGCTGAGTCTAAAAAAGGTTACTAACATCTAGACTGCAACTGATCAAGTTGTAAAACAACCTGATGAGGATAAAAAGCCACAGAGATATCTACTATTAGTAATGTTTCAGAATGAACCAAGAAAGTACATATTTTATTATTAAAGGTCTTACCAGTGTTGTGTCATGTTCAAAAGTTGACATTTTATTGAATTACAATAGTGTAAGCAACATCTGTTATAAGCAACTAAAACTATGAAGATAAGGAGCACCCCCTAAGCAGGATATTAGAATATTTCCCTAAAATATTTAGTAAAATTTACAGCTGCTATTATTTATGAAATGCAAACTAATTGCACAGGCTTCTGTAAATACCAAGACAATTTTTACCATAGGGTCTGTATTTTGTGCAGCTTTTGCCCTACTTTCTGCTTTGGGATTTCTATAAAATTGTATCTCATTATTCTGGGTCCATTTTGATTTAACATTCCTTAAAATGCAAGAAATAAAAAAAACAACAAGATTGACTATAAACTAACTCAAGAAAACTGTACATCGACTAAACTCTGATACAATGGTGAATGAAAAAATGACATTTTATTAATAAAATACCTGAATGGACAAAAGCATTGGATTGATACAGACAGTCCATCTGCCTTGTGATAAGATTAAGTCTTGTGACATACATAAATCACAGTAGGATAGAATGCAAGCCATTATCCAATAGTGCTTTCTGTTTTTCTGGTTACGTGACAGCCTTTATTAGATTGCCTAATGTTAGGCAGGTTACTGAAGACATGATAGAATGATTAATCCCCAGAACCCACTCTTCATAAAGGGAAACTATTGCTAAAAACAAAGTCATGTAAAGCATTTATTCCTGAGCAACACAAACTTAGCCCTAGTGTATCAATACAGAAGTGGGTTCTTTACTGTAAGACAGTGAGTTCATGGAGGTTATACCTAATGAAATTGTCATGGTTGATTCAATTAAATGGTTTAAAAGGGGTCTGGATATACCTTGTTTAAGTATATTAAGAATATTACAAGATAGGGGTACTAGATAACTAGGTGTTGGGTTGGTCCTGGTAATTATTCTGATTACCATATTTGGAGTCGGGAAGGAATTTTTTTCCCCCTAAAATTAGGATAATTGACTTTTGCCTAATGGGTTTTTTCCTTCCTTTGGATGAACATTGCAGAATAATAGCCTGAACTGGATGGACTTGTTTCTTTTTTCAACATTATAAACTACATTACTATGTTCATTTTATTTGTATTACTTCAAAAACAACCTCAAACACCCCTCCAAATGAAGCAGTCCCTGCAAGCCTGTTAGAGATGCACTATAAACAGCTGACATTATTTGAAGTCATAAACAGAAGCATTTTTATTTCACAGCATATTATCAATATCAATTATAATAAGCATTCCACGTAATTTGCAAAGGATGCAAATACTTTTTCTCCACAGAAGACATGTAATTCTGCTATATTTTCCTCTTGCTTATTTCATGTGATTTTATGATACAGCAATGATACTTATATACCATGTTTTGTCATTGTATTGGGCATCTTGGATACTGTAATACTCTGTAGCAGTGTCATATTTTCCAAACCCCACCTGCTAGCAGAGATTAAAGGAGATTTGGACAAAGATGAATACAGTTGTGGTTTATCTTTTTTTCCCAACACCTCTACCTTGTTTAAATTTAGATTTTATTTTAGTAATGTGTGTAATATAATTTTTACTACACTCTTTTGTGAATGAACGCAGAATGATTTGCTTCCTTCGCTTGGAGAATTTGCATTAAAAAAAAAATGTTGGCTTTTATTTTATTCTGAGGAAAAAAAATTGAGAAAATATATTAAGTGGGAGAACTTCTGGATAGACTTGATAAAGAAGGCATAATAAACGTGTTTTTCACATTGCAGTGCCTTTCAATTGTTAGAACGATGCTGCCTGAAAATAAATTCATCTATCCCAGGTAGACCAGAAATCTTGGATTCAGCTGTAGTTATCAACAATAAACAGCCATTATTCCAAAAGTGCAGAAAATGATGGTATTACATGGGCAAGTTAAAGAAAGAAAGAAATCAAATGATGTATTATATTTTAGCTTGTCATTTCTCAAGGCAGAGCATGGTATTTGTAGATATACAGGAAGCCTAATCCATTGTACAAAAATATAGTAACAATTTCCACACTGACAGTTCCACAGTACCTTGTGGATTTAAACTAGGTAAATTTTTCAAGACAATATCCATTGCAAGGGAAATTAAAGAGCAGGTTTACTTTTGATCTAAATATAGATGTATCAAAGGTCTGTTGTTTTCAAAGTCAGGATTACCTTACAACTATACTTAAACCTGCATGCCACAGCAAGGTTATTCATAAAGATCTCTTTCATACAAAAACTATAAGACTACTGTAGATTATTCTGCTTACCACATTATTTGTTCTACCAATGCATCCGAATTCAATGAAACAAACAGACCGCTGTTTTACCCCAAACTACAATGCAGTTATAAAGGTTCAGATTTGTGGAACGTGATCCCACCTTGTCACTATGTATGATGTATACAGTTGTACAAATCCTGTACTCGAGACAGAATATGAATATGCCATTTTGTAGACATTTTGGGGGATATTTATAAAAATTGAATTTTCTCCTGGTATATTGTTAGCGATATACCTTTAATTACGTCAAAAAATATAAATATCGGCGATATCGATATTTATTAAGCACCTTCTGATCTTTTTTTATTGCTGAAAATATAGGAAAAGAGCTCCACTGAAAGTAATGTAAAGTGTAGTGAAATGAATGCATTGACGTTTATCGAAATCGATACATTTTCTTCGACGTTGCATAAATTGAGGGAAATTAAAAATGTGATAAAAAGGAAAAACGGCGATAACACGGCAAAAAGTGGCAAAACAGATCAAATTGGGGTGAATGGGTCGAAGTGACCTTTATAAATTTTAATGTTGATTACAATAAATAATTTAACAATAATAGTAATATATGCAAGGGTAAGTTTTCCAAATATGATCACCTCATTACAGCCCTTTATCATTCTGGGTGTTATTTCAACCCAGATTGGCCAACAGATTTAGCAGAAAGATCTCCAAGATTTATGGTTGGCAGGCTACTAACATTAAGTGAACTTATCGCTGTATGAGGTAAAGGGAATTAATACTTTTGGTCACAGAGGAGTTTCAATGAAAAAGCCATCACTTTCGAGCCCTCAAGCCAATGTTCACTTTTGTTCTTCCATATTGGAGTTGCAAAAATACTGTGACAGTTTGGTCAACTTTCATTTCAGCGCCTAAATGAAGTCCTGCAAACCAGAGTTTTTCACCAACCCTATGTATTTTGACACTAGCCCTGGTGAACCTCCTCATATCAAACCACTTGAAACAGAAGTAGGAAGTCATGTGTCTGAAAACAAATATGGGTTTGTCTGCCTTAAGAAGGGCCGAAAAACTGACTAGCATTATGTAAATAAAGATGTCATTTTAAAGATAGTCAAGAGAAAAGGTTATGTTGCCCAATCCTTCAATATTCATAACTGAGTGCATGAATGTTGTTGCATCTAATCTAATAGAGAAAACATGAATTTCCTCAGCATACGTTTAACTACAAAATACGAAGTTCCTATACAGCAAGTAAAACTGACTGCTATTAAAATGTACTGCTGTGAAGGGGAGCATCAGCTTATGGAGGCCTTGTATAAGCTATGTAACTAAAGCTCCTTATTTTAATTCCAATCACCAGGCAATTTTATTTGTAGCATAGAAGCTGCTGGATTTCTGAGTTATTAAATCAAAATAACATAAAAAATGTAAAAAAGAAAATTCCTTGGGCGATACTTTATCCTTACTTTCCTTACCTACATCAAGGGGTAGAGGGAAGGGCTTACAGGGTTCTCAAGGGTTGCTGCCATTTGGAATAAACATCAAATCAGTTGGCTAATGCCCACATGGCTTTGTCCTGAGGGTGAAAACAAGACTAGCATGCAACCAATCTATCAAAATGTTATCTGCTGTTGTTTTTCCAGGTTTGTTGTGATATAAGTAAAAGCTTTTAACTTTGATGACAGCATACATTTAGGTATATCTGCTTCTGGGTCTAAACTATTGCCAAACAGCTTTGTTCTGTCTAGAATGAAAAACAAGCAGTTTTATAAAAAGATCAATACAGTTAAATCCTTTGATTAAAACCTTGTACACAATCAGAAACCTATAATGTGTAAATAAAGGAATATTATAAATCTATTAACTCTACAAAATGAGATTAAATCCAGAAAATTAAGACTTAATTTCAAAGACTGGGCTATGATCACAGGAACAAAACTAAATAATTTAATCCAGTGAGAAAATGGTCAACACTAATTGTGATCTTTCTTCACCTTGCATTGTTTACTGAACATTTTTTAAACAAATTGGTTAAGGATGCTGATGAAATTTGAGAAATACAACTGCAAAGAATACATCTGTATCTTGATCTTAGAGCATCTTTAGAATGACTGTATATATATATATATATATATATATATATTTATATTTATATATATATATAAAATTTTACAACTACTGGTCAGAGCTCTTTGCATTACTTTGCATATGAGTGCACAGGTGATTCACTTATCATAAAGCCTTTGGAGTCTGTAGAAGTAGAGAATTTGGAAAGGCAGACTGCTCTGAATTCCCAGTTTGACTTCTGCAAATCAAAGTTGTAAATTAGAGGGTTGATGGTAGTGCTCTGATGTGGTATAAGGTGACTTTTCATTTAGAAATGAGAATCAAGGCTGTGACCAAGTACCAACATGAGCTAGGGATATGGTGACAAAGAAATTGTATTGTTCACTTAATAAAGTCAGTGGGACATTGTGAGGATGACATCATTGCATTTCACTGGTGGAATTTGCATGACTACGCATCCTACTACTATTGACTGTCTATGCTGCACTGCACAAAAAATTGCATGTAATACTGTTTGCTTGTTCACAAATTCACTTTGACAGTAAATTTGCACTTTCGTGAATAAGCTCCTAAATATTTAATTTGCAATTTCGAACCGTTATGTTTTTTTACTTAAATTAAATTTGCCTGTTTCATATTTATAAAGATAAATGACTCAAAACTGCTTTAAAACTACAACATAGCACACTCTAATGACCTTTAAATAAAGACCATCATAGAACAAAATAAATATTAGTTTGATATATAGTCTGTTATTTTTCTAGTGTAATAATAACAAAATGCTACCAGCCTTCTTAAGAATGCCTTTTAAAGTTCTGAGTGACAGAGTGAATAAGTTTAAAATAGCTTTTTGTGTTGATTTTGATAGACTTGCAAACAGAAAATATATAGCCCATATATTTCAGTTATTTTCGTTACTAGAAAAATAATAACTGTTAATTACTTCTCTGACCTTTGTTTGTAAAGAATTACATGAAATAATATGTATTATCCATTTATAAAGTGCCAACATCTACTACAATCTGTACAGAGAAAAAAACAATACATACATTTTATGGAATGTTACAATTTGGCAAGCTATTTTTAACAACAACAAGGAATAAAGAAAAAGAAGGAATGAAAACACTGTCCTTAAGAACTTACAGTCAGTGAAAGAAATGATCAATGAAGAAATAATACAGGATCAGACAAGTGATATCTCTTTAACGTTAGGGCTATATAATACATGGGGTGAAATGTATTAAACTTGGAAAAGCCGAGTGATTCTGGAAATCAGTACTAATTTGAATACAGTTTATATTCTATTTCTCACCAACAGGTGGCACTGTGTAATTCTGTAAATCTGTGGATTAGTACTAACTTCAACACAGTTCAAATTCTCACCAACAGGTGGCACTGTGTAATTCTGTAAATCTGTGGATAAGTACTAATTTGAATAATATTAACTGTATTCAGATTAGTACTGATTCCCAGAATCACTCTCTTTGTGAGTAGTTTTTTTACTCTCCTGTATAAAATTGTTGCAGTTTCATCTTATTGCCTAATGAAGCTTGCATTTATCATTTATTCTGTTAGTCAATGAAAGGTATCACCTATACTCTCTTGTCTTTTATTTTTACTCTCCCTAAGTGTAATAATACATGACTTTATAGGCTACTTGAGTTTTTTAAGAGCTGGAAAAGCAGCCCTTGCTTCCCCTAGTGATTATCACTGTGAAAGGGTTTGGTTCTTGGCCTTTTGGTTAAGATCTAATTTAGAGCTGGGCTTACCTAATTACTTCCATAGG
>WMED01004932.1:0-20099 GCA_019650415.1 Pipa parva
ACTAAGTGAATGTAGGATATACAGAGAGAAATGGACACTCAATAGCCCTGCACCTCCAAGAGTGTGCGGCAAGAATCCTTTCACATATCACTGTGTGCAGTCCTCTCCACTCCCATGGAACCCTCGCTTCCTGTAGGAGAAACCTTATATAAGCTCTCTGAGCCAGGCATAATACAATCACATAAATTAAAAAAATACACACATATTAAACAAGCAGTACTTAAATTAAATGAGTAAGAGTTGCTACCCACCATAAGATAATTCCTTTCTGTCCCAGAATGTTCAATAACGCTTAAACCCAACCTATGCTGAGAAATATTTTAATTTACGTTGACTCAGGGAAATTCGCTAGCCCCAGATGTAATTAGAGACAGGCCGGCCCCACATTAATAATGAACAAAATTAAGTAGTGCCCATTCTGGGTCACTACAGGTGCAGACTAAAAGAATCCATCATAAATAACATTTCAGCAATCAAAATGATCCCTGCCTCAATCCCCTCCAAAATGTGCATAGTCGCATCCTCCAAATGTTTGGTATGCATGGTTAGCAAACTGTTAAATGCAAAGTGGGCAACATCCCATTTTAATATACCCAGAAACCCAGGTGTCAGCTGATGTCACTGACAGAGTCCCCAGTCTTTTTTCTCATGCTGTTATAAACTATATCAATCACAAAAGCTGTAATCTATATTGTAATGACTAGCAGTATAGTAAAATTAAAGGCAGTCTAACAGCTTTAAAATATTTTATTTTTTTATTTAAAAAAAAAAATACCATTTTATTTTAGTCGTATTTTTGAAATATCTAATTTTTTAGTGAACATTTTTCAAAGTCTTATTACTAAATGATACTAAGAAATATATTTGAAGTTAAAGTCCTGATTTGTGTGGCTGTGAGTTTGCCTACATATTCTTTATTGTGTGCCTCTATGATGTTCTGTTACATGTTTAAGCCAGGGCAATGCTAGCCTTTTTCATTGCTGCACTTTTAAAACTCCTGAAAATTTTCAGCAATTTAATTTATCTACAAGCAAATTACAAGTATGTAGTCTCCTGCCCACATTTCCTATTCAAATTAATGATGCTGAAAAGATGAGCAGGATCTATGCACTTTAATAGGAAGTAAACCACAATTATCTAAATTGTGAATGTCAAATGGCTTAGTCTTTTACCCAGCCAGCCTCAGGGCTATTAGTTTTAGTTACATTTTACATTATCCATATTCCTGACTTGGGCCAGGGAAATTTAAATGTAAAATAAGAAAATCTGTCTCTTAACCCCTTCGCTACGTGTCATGGCGCAGCGCCATGACACGGAACCCCCACCCGCGTACGTGTCATGGCGCTGCGCCATGGTACGGAACCATGATTTCTCTGGCTCCGTATGGATTATGGTGCAGTGGCCGTGACATTAGAATCGGATAGAGCTCTGTAGCGAAGGGGTTAATACATACATATGACAATGATTTGCACAATATGTGTTTCATTTGTGGCAGTTGGTGTTTTTAACCTATTTTTTCTCCTTAAGGTATCTGTATGTTCGCCTGGATGGGACAATGTCAATAAAGAAGAGGGCAAAAATAGTGGAACGATTCAACAATCCCTCTGTAGGTGTCTTAGCTTTTTGGGATGTGTTTTGACTGGAAGTATGATTTTAAATATTCTTATTTAAAATCCTTTGGGAATATTTGGTTTTATATGATTTATTAACATTTTGTTAGTTATAATTAATATAATTTGTTTGGTAGTGCTCTCCACAGCTTATACACTGGAGAATTGGGATGATTTCCCATATTTTTGTAAAGTGAAATATTAGAAAATCTGGATGGAGCAGATTGGGGTTTAGGATACAAACCATGGAAAGGACATTTTTGTTGAGTACTTTCTAATTAAGAGAATTCTTTCTTAGTTTCCTAAAAGACAGCAGTTGATTAAAATTACAGCATATACACACCTTTGTTCCTCTCACAGCACAGTATTTGTAAATGCTATCAAAAGTCTATAGTATATTTTCCAATTGATTATCTTCCCTTAACAGCCAGGAGCATGGTAAAGTGCTTGCTGTGCCAGTAATTTCATGCATAAGGGATGCTCAGTCCTAGGTCTTCCTCAGGTTGGCAGCATCCACTGGCTGTAAGGTGTATAAGAGGCTTTGTATACTAAATTCATAGGCATTTTGTAAGTTTGTGTATGTATTTATTTTTTCCAGAGTCCTGAATTTATCTTCATGTTAAGCAGTAAAGCTGGTGGCTGTGGTTTGAACTTAATTGGAGCAAACCGATTAGTAATGTTTGACCCTGACTGGAATCCAGCAAATGATGAGCAAGCTATGGCTCGTGTGTGGAGAGACGGACAGAAGAAGACCTGTTTTATTTACAGACTGTTATCTGTATGTTACAAACTCAATAGTGCATAAAAACAGTGACCAAATGTTAAATAATAAGTTTCCTTTTGTTTCATTTGAAAGCCTAATAAATAGGCATGAAGTTGCCACTTGGTGAGACATAATCACTCTTGACTGTAGCTGCTACAATTTTCTCTCTATTCTAAAAAGTCCACAACACATGCTTATATTACACAACTGGATTATCAGTACATGCGATTGTGTTTTTGTGTGCCAGAGTATTTTTAATAACAAACAGATAAACAGACTTGCTTTGCTTCTACCACTGAAATACGCACCTGCAGAAAATGTAAAGTCCACATAATGGTGCATTTTTAATGCAAGTTCATTCAGGTCTGATTTCAAGCTCTTTACACAATCTCTGCCCACATAGAGAACAATGTAATTAGCTTGCATGCATGCAGTAGGACTTGCTGAATCAGTCTGATTAAAAATAATGTGAAACATGGGGTCTTTGGAGAAATACTGGAAGTGATTTAAAATCACACACTGCTAGTTTAAAAATGGTCAACATTTGATTGCAATCCCCAATTTATTTAGAAGAAAAATAAAACGAGTCTGATTCATCCACTACAGAAACCTGTCATGTTGATTTCTGTAATTTTGCTTTAACATATAAAAAACTACACGTTAAAAAACACCTGCTGCACAGTTCTTGAAATGTCTGTTAAAGAATATGTTCTGACTAGCAATAAAAACAACTGTTCTGTGCAACTAGTTATCAACTGCAGTGCATTTCAGAACTGTTTTTCAATGCTATGATTTATGATTTAGAGCATTGTTTTAAGAGCTTTTTAAAATACCATATATAAACATGGTGTAGTTGTGCCAGCCTTGGGCTAGTTTGTGTGCTTAAACTACATGTATCGTTTGTTTTCCAGACGGGAACAATAGAAGAAAAAATCTTCCAACGTCAGACCCATAAGAAAGCACTGAGCAGCTGTGTTGTAGATGAGGAGCAGGATGTAGAAAGACACTTTTCTATTGGAGAGTTAAAGGAACTGTTCACTCTAAATGAAAACACAGTCAGTGATACTCATGATAAGTAAGTGTTGAACCGGAATAAGAAAATAATGGCAATACTGTAGGGTAGCAAGAATATTGGCTAAATTTAGGTGATATCTAATTAATTTACCATGTTTTTACAGTTGCTATCAGGGCATGCCATAAAAACGTTAAAATATGGGAAAGAATTTTATTTTGCACAATAAACTAACCACAGATGTCACTTTTATTGGAGTCTCATTATTTCACTTCACCTTGGCAAAGTAATATGATAGCTCCAACACACATTAAAGAAATTATGAATCCTCCCTATAAGGTGGACTTAATTGTCCCTTTGTGCATAGAAGAGTAAATTTCTAATGTGTTTCATTTATTTTTTATGATTTATTGAAGCTAAAATGCTTATTTCCCACATGGACTGGGAGAAAAGTACTGTAGGCCCAAGCTGTACTAATATACAAGACTATGCAGTCTTTCCTTCATATTCCCTGTCAGTCTCTCCTGTATACCTTCACATTCTGTACCTACCCTATGAATGTACCTACATTCACAAGTAATTATATTTATGAAGATCCCTTCTTTGCTATAATCACTGTATCTTACTGCTCCTTTTCATTTGCCTTTTTGGAAAGGAAATGGTTTACTTACCCTAAACTGCACTTCACACTTTTATCCAACTCCTGTGCTGCTAGTCCTTAAAGCATTCTGTTAAAGTTATTCTGCCAAAATTAGGTCAGTCTGTGCTATCCCTGCAGATCTCTTTAAAAACCTACAAAATAGAATCACAGGAACAAAGGGGTGTGCTTTAGTCATAGAAAATCCTCTCCAGGCTGAGTTAAGAATCACAATGCAGATCCCCAGAGCTGAAATAAGGGTTGTTAAATCTTAAAACAAAATAACTATTGATCAGTCTATCTACATATACAGTATACACAGTAGTAAACTAGTGTTACCCTGCTTTGGTCTGCTGCATCCCAAGCATCTCTTGATCTCTTGCATGATTTGAATTATCCCAATCTATTTTACATCTTATGCCCATTCCTCTCTGATCATTTCTTTATCTCACCAATTCTTTAATCATTTTCACTGTGTGTTTTCCCCCATTTCTCCCTCATAGCATACATTCCTTCTTTAGTGTACTTAGCATTTTGCTGATTTGGAGGAGACTTTTCCTCCCCTCCATTGAGAATGAGGTCACACAGGAAATTATATTGGGACATTTTGCATATTACTGAATTCAGCTAAGCAAGTATTTTTGTCCAGTAACACATGCAGTTGTTTTGTGTAGCAAACAAGTTCTGTGTTTGGTAAGATATTATAATAATAGCTTTAAATTGTAGGATAATGTTATACTTTGTGTTACTGCAGCAATAAAATGCATACAACTGGTGACAATGTAGACCACAGCCTTTTTTTTTTGCTGTGAAATGCCTGCTGCAACCATACCTTTGCATGATTACCTGGCATTTAGGATTCATGTCTAGAGTGCTATGTAAAGACCGGATGTCAGACTATGGAATCAAACTGCATAATGTGCCATTATCAGAGTATTTTACCTTTTATCTTACCTCATATTGTCCATTATAATGTAAATCTAACATGCAATCAACATTCTCTGAAAGAACAATGCCTTCACTTAACAGGCATCTTACCTGTAGTACTCAAAGTGATTGTAATACCAAGCAGAGCCCTTCAACCCTCATAGTACTACAGTGCTACTTTGTCACTGTAGGTAAAGCACTGCCAGATTCTGGCAATGTAATACTTAACAGTAACATTGAAGTGCTATGAGTGATACAGGGCACAGCATCGTGTCAGGATTACTTTCAATTCAGTTGGAGGTTTTTTTTATTCCATGTCAGTCACTGGTAAAATGTTACAACACCCTATATATATACATATATATTTTCCAAGGACTGACTTACTGAACAGAAAATAAATGTTAATTCTTTCTCTTTTAGGTTTAAGTGTCGTCGCTGTGTAAATGGGCGACAGATCAGACCTCCACCAGATGGTACAGACTGCACCTCAGACCTCTCCCAGTGGAATCACTGTGCTGACAAGCGAGGACTGCAAGACTCTGTGCTTGTCAATGCTTGGGATGCTGCTGTCACTTTCACGTTTCACCATCAGTCCCACGAGGAACAAAGGGGTGTGCTTTAGTCATAGAACATAATCTCCTGGCTGAGTTAAGGAGATCAGAGACTTTTAGGCGAGCTGAGATACTGGCCTCCCTGGCAAAGACATTTTATTTTCTACTGCAGTTCTTTGAAGCTAGAGGTTTGAAAAAGACTGTATCCTACAAATAGACAGACAACTTCCCAAGGCGTTGTAGATTTTTTTCTAGTTTAAATTATTGTATGTTTTTGGATATGCCAGTTATTCAAAATGTGGCCATTATAGACATAGACCTTTGCTGCCATCTAGTGTACACTAAAGGGTTGGCTGTTCAGAATGAGTTGACTGAGTTTTATTAGCCCACTGAATAAACACTGAGCAGAAACACAATAGTAGATTTGTGTGATTTTGATTGAGTCATTATAGGAACCCTTATTCAGTGAACTTATATTCTTCAGGATACAGATATGACCTTTATAGTCTGCTAAACATCAAAATAATAAAATAAAAACATCAGTCTATATTTTACAAATAACCACCATAATGTTTTAAGATTTGTGTCTGATTCTAACAGAACTGGGTTCCTTTAATATCATCTACATAGCTGAATGTGCACCTGTCACCTCAAAACACTAATACTAATGCAGGTTGTACTAATAAAATAACCATTTTGTAAATATATATGTATTTTAAAAATGTACCTTTATAAAACATTTCTCTCTGTCATCTTCCCTGTCAGCCCGACTTTTCTTTCCCAGGTCGGGTGGGTGGAGCTGAATGATTGACATTATAGCTCCTCCAATCAGATTCCTGCTAGGTTATGATTTAAAGTGCAAATAAAGTTATGGACAAAACTATACAAATATTTTACATTTATAAAGTATAAACCTAAACTTAAACATTAAAATATAAAAATGATTTTGGGATCAGGAGTTCTCACCTCTTAATCAAACAGCCCTGCTCCCCCTCCCATTCTGTGTACAGACTCTTCCTTTGCAGTGCCGATAAGCCCTGCCCCCGTGTGACATCACAAACAGTAGAGAGACACAATCTCTCCTCCCCTTCTCCTATCTGAAAAGCCTGTTTATAGCCCTGAGCATGCACAGATAGGACCTGTCCCTACAGGTACTGTTGCTGTGGAGAGTAAAGTCAGTTAGAGAAGGGGGCGTGTCTTTAACCCTATACTGTCCATAGCAGGAAGCCCTTCACTGAGACAATGAAGTTGCAGAGGGATATTGAGCTCTGCTGAGTTAAGAGATGAGTCAGGAATTTCTTATTTCATTAGTACAACCTAAATTATTATTAGTTTCGAGGTGACAGGTGCCCTTGAAGCTGTATTTTTTTAAATCCTTTCTGTAGAACAAATAATGTCATTGTAAAAAAAACAATTCTCTTTTGCATGTAATAAGGCAAACAGCACTGCAAAGGTTTTCTTGCTGGACTTGGGCTTATAAATACTTTTTGTATTTTACTAGGGTGCATCTGGGATATGCTTGCTATCTCCATGAACTACACCAAATATATTGCAGCAAAACTGTTAGCTATAAGAATGCATCAACATAGGTCATAATTTACTAAGATCTAGTAAGCTATAGCAACTAGAGAACCTCAATAAACAACTTGCCCCTGTTAGTATATTCCCCCTTTATCCTAAGAAAACATATCTCCCTTATGAAGTTTTTATCCCACTTAAAAAGGGATAACCACTTATTTTTATTGAAAGTTTACTAAATGATTGACTTAGTTCCTCTGGATAAAAAATATTGTGTATTTGAGAGGAATTAATTTTATTTTCATAGCAATGCGTTTGTGTATATGACTAACATTTGGGTAATTATTTGCATTGCTTTTTCATTTTAACACGAGTAAAACAAAGAAATATTATTATACATTAGGGAGGGGTGTAATAATCTTTCAAATGCAAGCATACTGCTAAGTTTTTTCATTCCTAAAGTACTAGCTTGCTACCAATTGAATGGTAAATAGACCTGCTAATAAATACCATAGAATGGTACCTTTATTGGCAGTAAGCAAATTAAATTCACATGCATTAATTCCTAAAACAATAACTAATTGTGGCCCATTCTGATACAGTAACAGCTATTCTAGCTGATAATATAATAATAATATGATTTCAACAGCAAACAGTAAAACTGGGCTAATCATAGCACATATCCTAAACTAAAATAGGGTTCCTAATTTAGAAACCAAATACCGTATTTGCCGGCGTATAAGACAACCCATAACTTTTCCAGTTAAAATATAGAGTTTGGAATATACTTGCCGTATAAGACTACCCCTCTTCCAAGGCAAATCCTGCTTGGATTGGTCAGCTCTCCCTGCCTGCCCAGCCCTCCCTGTCTCCAAGATTATCAGAGCACCATCATACTGTGCTGCCCCTACAAGCCCTAACCTCTGAAGGAGGGGGGCACTATCTTAGTGCTCGCCCTCCTCCTTATCTCTCTCCCTACCTAGCTTCTCTGTTGCCCAGCTGTCTGTGCTGAGCGCTATAGCATTTCCTCTCCCCAGCAATGATTAAACTTCCTGTCGCTCACAGGAAGTTACATCAGTGCTGGGGGAGGAATGCTGTAGCACTCAGCACAGACAGCCGGGCAACAGAGGAGCTAGGTAAGGAGAGAAAAAAGTGATACCGGCGTATAAGACGACCCCCAACTTTTCAGATGATTTTCAGGGGTTGAAAAGTAGTCTTATACGCCAGCAAATACAGTATATAGTTAGCCATTTATTATCAATATCTAGACATGTTTAGTTTTATAGAAGCATTGCTTGACTGCCCCATTTATTTTCCTAATAAGCATGATTCCCAGCCCAAAAAGAGTAAAGTTTTTGTAACTATAAGATCTCTTGCACACTGCTGATTTTACCGTGATTGTTATGTATCCACCAGTGGTCCAATTACCCGCATATAAGCAAAATTGCTTTGTTTAATTACACTCACAATTTAATTTGCAGATGTCCAACTAATTGGCATGTTGTAAATCCTAAAAAAATCCTGAAGAAAATCCGGCACTCCAAAGTAATGAGGGTAACCTTTATTGAAACTCCATTAAAATAGCGATGTTAGGCCTACGCGTTTCGCCAAAGCGCGAAACGCGTAGGCCTAACATCGCTATTTTAATGGAGTTTCAATAAAGGTTACCCTCATTACTTTGGAGTGCCAGATTTTCTTCAGGAATTTTTTTGATTTATGACTAAAGCGTTGGTTTCCTGGCACCCTCTCCATACACTCATTTGGGATTGAGCGGTCATTTGGTTTTTCCCCTTTTCTTATACCATGTTGTAAATCCTGTTATTCGATCTGACACTTCTTCCCAATCATTCCTATGGAGTTGCAAAGGGAATTGGCTAACACTGCATTTAGTAAGGTGCAATTTGACGTTTCTTTTATACTTGCACTATAACTGTATAAAAATTGCATTAGTCGAAATCAGAAATTTGGATGTGACTGATATGCATGCATTAGTCATTCTGTGTCAGAGACCTTGGAATATGTAACTAGAAATAGTTCATGTAAATTCTTTTGCTAAAGATTTTTTTTTTTCATTTCATTAAAATGTTTTGTATTTTTGTACAAATGATTGTTTTCTAACCCCTTTTGTACTATGTATAAACCAGTGATGCTCAGGGGGTAATTCACGACCGTGCGAAGTGAAGTGTGGAGTCCTCGCCTCACTTCATACTGACTGATATGCGCTTGCTGATGTCCTGCACGCGAACATCAGCGAGCGCTTTAAAGGGATTCCAGTCTCGGCAAGGCAACTCTTTTGTTCTCACTGAGACTCGAATCCCTTTAATGCGCTCGCTGATGTCCACGTGCAGGACATCAGCGAGCTCATATCCGTCAGTGCGAAGTGAGGCGAGGATTCCGCACCTCACTTCGCATGATCGTGAATTACCCCCTCAACCTTCTTTGGCTTGGGGACCATATAAATCAACAGTCAGTGCCGACTAATGGAACGCATATGCGTTCCAACACATAATGAATCCAAAAGAAAGGGTCTTAACAATGCGGTGAAGTGTTCCACCCAATTGTGAGATACTGCAAATAGCATATTGGTGAACTGACATCCTGTTCAGTGATAAGCTGACCAGATCCTCCCAACTATTGCCGATTTCCTGCACTGTGGGCAGAAGCTTCGAGGGCCGGATTCCGGTAAATATACTTGTCATTAGGGTGGTTGGTGGTAGAATTCCTTGGTACAGAGAAACTCATGGTTTAAAAGTAAACATAAATAAATATAAAGGTATGACAGTGAGACTGAGAAATAGGTGGGGTGGAGGGGGGATATCAGAACCTAGGCCCTTATTCACCAATGTGCGAAGTGAGTCGTACACATCGCGGCTCACTTCGCACATTGGTGAATAAGGGCCTTAGTGTAGCAGAGACAATTACAGCTTAAAAGCACACAGAGAAAAATACATACTTGACCATTATATAAGTTATGATAGTGAGACAAAAATCCAAGATCCACATTGAGTCCTGTATTTTTGGCACTAAAATGTATTATTTTGAGTTGATCAGTTTTTCTTTATTGTGTGTTTTTAAAGTTCTCTTTTAGTATTTTGATTTTTAGATTCTATATAAAGAGAGGAGAAGGTCCCAGTCTCCATGCTGACTGCTGTGTATTTCATTTTGCAGATGGATGTCTGTAATAAAGTTTATTAATGACCCCAACTGCACCTGTGTTAACTCAGATGTGCAACACACGCTTTACAGAATTTCCACTGTAAACTTAACAATTGTCCCAGGTAGCAAGCACAGTATTTGCATGAAAGCCAGTGAACAGTTGGCAAATTTCATTAAAGGAGAAGTATTGTGCTGATATAAATGCCCACATACAGTACATATAAAACTCCTTTATACTACGCCAATAGCTAACACAAATAATAAAAAAACATTTAGGGAAGAAATAATGCTTGCAGTTTATTTTGCTGATTAGTTCTAATGAGAGCTGACATTTTGTTCTCCCCCTTTCCCTCTTGCAAGTTAGGAAATAGAAGAAAAAGCTGACTGCTATTGGTTAAGCAGTGTGCTGACCTTTAGGAGTCATTAATCAAGCTTGTTTTCATTTCTTCAGGTCATGGAATGCAGGAGATTAGAGGCTCTGGCTCGGGAAAGATAATTTGTGCGCAGGCGTTACATTACACATTAGGCAAAAATGTCCAGGGGAGGGTACCTTTTTATGGAAAACTGGCCAGTACACGTCACACACATTTCCTGGTGTGGGAGTTTTGAAATGCTGCTTATTAAAGTATCCAGCTTCAGATGAAACATCTACTGGGGAAAATCGCTTCTCACTAAGGTATAGTACTGCGTATGTAAAGATGTAATCTCACCATACTTCTCCTTTAAATTTGTTTGCATAAGTTATCCTACACTTTTATCCCCATTCACACATTAAAAAGTCATAGGCATTGGTTACAATATATTTTTTTTAATTTGAAACAGTCTTTATTTTACAACAGTTGCTGCTTTTCTCATGAATTCTGATTTTACTTAAGTTGCATTAAAAGCACAGTGAAATTGCATACTTCCACATTTTCAGGTCATTTGTTATTCTGATTTTGCACACAGAAAAGAAAAGATATTGTAAAAGATGTCTAATGATTCAATCTTTCATAAAATAAAAAGCAAATTCAGCTAGGAATTGGATCCCATTGTTCTGTGGTGTAACTTGCATGGAAAAGTACAACATTGTTTTTTGAGTAGTCATCTCCAGGCATGTTAAGATGCAGCTAAATTGCAGATCCATTTAGAAATCACATGTATACACAATTTAAGAAAAGATGGATTTACTCTGTAGTCAAATAGTGTTCATTTATGTTCCATTCTTTAAGACTTCAGAATCATTGATGGGTGTTTTTTACATTGAGACTAGTTTGGAGGTAAAAAGGCCTCTACAAAGTTTCTTCTGTAACACAAGCAATCAGCTTGTCTGATTTTATATTTCATAGATTCTAAAAGAATTGTCTTTTCCATGAATCCCCATTGCATTCTGAATATTTTGGGGGTTATTGATAAAGTGAAAATTCGACTGTCAAAGTGAATTCTCATCACTTTGGGTTGCTATGCTCTAATTCTCTACTCCTTAACTAAACAGAATTCCCATTGCAAATTCACAACTGTGGCAGTAGCAGTCTATTGTGTAGTGTGCAATTTGTTAGCTGACATTCACTGCATTGAAGATTTGAAATAAAATAAACATGTGGGTGGGAGATAAAGAAGGAGTGAGTGGGTGGCAGAGAAGGTGTGGGAGGGAGTTGGGAAGGAAGGAGGGCAGGCAGGCAGGGGAAGGAGGGATGGAAGAAGAGAAGGGAGGGCATTTTGGTTCAGAATATTTCTTTTCTTATTTTCCACCTTAACACCCTTGGTGCATCTTATGGAGTGAAAAATACGGTACATTGTGCCTCTATCTAATAACACAGCAGATCCTACTCATATAAATGAAATGGCAAAAAGGCCTATGCTCACAGAGTGTAGAGATTTTTTGAGAGAATTAAGGAAATAACGTATCTGCTGCATAGTTAAAAGTTTTGACTGATGGATACTTAGAGGCACAGTAGTAGGACATACGGTAAGTTTAGTTTTATGTTAAGTATTGGTGCCTTAAAGGATGGGTAAGACAAAAATAAGAAAAAACAAACCATTTGGACTAACATGGCAATTATTTTCACACAGCACTGGTAAACATCTTATACTTAAAGTTGAATATCTGAGTTATATTGTTTTGTGTTTCCTTTTGTGGTTGCAGACATCTGTATTTATTAAGTTACTAACCCCGCACCTCACTTGGACCCAGTATTTAAAGCTACATATTGCAAGTAGTGATTAGTAAGGTCATCAACTATTCTGTCAGTGCAGTTTTAAGAAACAGCACCTGTTATCACATCAACAGATTCCACTGGTTTGAATCCAGTAAACATCCATGCACAAGTGGCAAAATACATCAGTAGTATATCATGCAATGGTATATTACAGCTAGCTGCCATTTAAAACATACGTGAGCAATGAATGATTAAAGGGATAATACAGCTTTAGGCTGACTGACATCCTAAGTGCCTGTTGGTCTATAAGTATTTGAAGGACAGAAGTACATTGTTTCTCCTTACGCTTAAACATTAATTCAGCTCTAAATCAATCTAATATGTAAGGCAAGAATATTAAAAAAAAATAAAAAAATTCTTCACATAAATCAGAAGAAACTCTTAACTGAATTTAGGGCTTTCCTCCCATGTGTTGAAAAAAAACACCTTTAATATCCTAAGTGCTACAGGGTTGATTAATTACTAGATCGGATGCAGACTGCACAGAATTCTCTGCAGCCCTGCAGTGCACAGCTGATCTAATTTATTATTAGTCCTGCAGTATGGATAGATTAGAGATGTCTAGTGTTAAAGAGGTAGAGCTACATGATCATTTTAGTTGCATACCACATTGATAGAGCTGTATACAGCATGAATTAGAAAGGATTACAAATTAACAGTTTAGTATGTGAATACACACATGCATTCCCCTTTAGAAATGGAGATATGAAATATGTAATTTTCCATTTTGGAATCTATTCATACCTGCATTTGATATACTTTTTTTGCTACTGCACTTGCTCTTTTCAGCAGAACACTAAGGAACCAGTAATGAAGAGGACCATTGTGGCTGTCAAGATCAAAAGACATCGGGACCACCAAAGAGAGCTGGGCCAGTGCCTAAGAGTGCATGTTTGTATGCATGATCTGAAAAGATTCTTTTACAGGACTTAAATGAGATGAGTATGAATCCTAAATTGCTGATGGATAAAGAGTGCTGCCATTAGATCCAACTTAGAACTCTATCTTAACCTTTAAAAAATACAGTGGTACCTTGAGATACGAGCTGCTCAACATACGAATTTCTTGAGATACGAGTTGCAACTCAGATCCATTTCTTGTTTGAGATACAAGCTGAAATTTGAGATATGAGCCGAAGGGGCCGGAACTGATTAATTCCATTACTGTTATTTTAAATGGGGATAATTGGTTTGAGATACGAGCTGTCTTGAGTAACAAGCTCTGTCACAGAACAAATTAAGCTTGTATCTCAAGGTACCACTGTGATGTTAAACTGCAGAGCTGAAATAATGTTCCATACTACATGATAATTTAGTGGTCTTTGCTCAAAGTTAGATAAATTTGACATTTGTGGCCTACCTTTCTAACCAAACTATTTCACCCCAGTCCCTAAAATATACAGACTTACTATAGCCATTGATACTGTCCCACATAAATAACTTACCAAGCTTATATACTGGTCTTGCTCCAGGAGCAACTTTACAGTCATCCGTCACTGCACCTCTGAGCTGAAACAAACTCTATGCATAAAGGTACATTATTTCTATCTTAAATCTTTGTCAGGCTTTAGTTTTGTATTAAATATTCTCCTAATAGAAGGCAATTAAAATTTGAGCTCTTAGGAAGACACGAGATATAGATTATTTAACCATAGACAGAAAAGATTTGCAGCACCAACTCAAAAATATAAATATACGCAGACAAATGATTATTTTTGCACAGCAGGATCTCAATTTA
Source organism: Pipa parva (assembly GCA_019650415.1). NCBI lineage: Eukaryota > Metazoa > Chordata > Amphibia > Anura > Pipidae > Pipa > Pipa parva. The sequence goes on from WMED01004932.1 coordinate 14,110, forward strand.
GCTATTACCCTTTAATCTCTGTATTGATTAGATTATATAAAATATGATGCAATTCATAGAAACTCTTGCTTCAAAAATTAAACCATTAATCAAAATATTCAATTATCCCCTTATAAAGTTATTACAGATCAGTAAGCTTATAGAGGAGCATAAAATATTGCATTAAATTATGCATGCCATGACAAAAACAATTCTCTAGATAATCCAAACCCCCCCCCAGTGGGTGTTTTACACTGAAAATAGTTCATTTGGATTTTTAGCAACAAATGGTAACATTTTATCTAAAATTAACAAAGGGAGCAGCTTTGGATATTCCAGATTTGAGATTTGGCATTCAGTGATTTTGCTAGTTAATTTTGATTTCTGTACATGAGTTCATATTTCTTTGAAAAGGGAAGCACTGTAATAAACAATGACAATACAAAGACAAAGATATATACAATATAGCAGAGTGGTTTAAATCAAAAACATCGGGACAAAGGAAATTTGTGCTTTAAACCAACACTGTTGACTGTTATTGTTTTAGGAGGCAACATACAGTGCATGCATTCAGATCTTAACAGACCAGTATGGCCAGGGTGAAGCATTAGCCAAGCCCTGGGAAACATGCACATGGGTCAGGCACAATGGAGCTTTGATTGCAAAATGTATTACAGGATTGCTTCCTGTATCCCATGATTCAACCTTGCATATGCAGCATGCAGTCTATACAAGCATACAAAAGTGGCAACACCTTACATGACACTGACATGGTCAGCAAAAGCATGAGCAGAGTCCCAGTTGTCACTGACTACACAACACAGTCTTTCAAGGGAATGCAAGGCTTCTTGGGCCATGACTGGGTTGCGGTCCAACAAGTTTTGGGAAACTGAAAGGTGCCTCAGCTTCATCTTCCCACATTGTTCCAATTTTTTTGCAAACCGAAGCAATCCTTCTGGCTTAATACAGTTTGAGCTAAGAAGCAAAAAAAAAAAAAAAAAGGGGTGTAATGCACGAGTTTACCAATATGTCAGTTTCTCAAAAGTTTAAAGTTAGATACTGTTAAGAGTCAAAGGTCCTCATTGACTAAAGGGTGATTTCACATGGCTACAATTTGAGTTGCTTTGCCAAAATCGATACAAATTCAATTCTCGGTATTGACCAAATAGATAAATACACTTGTCAAACAGGCGGAGAGTGATGAATGCTGTCAAATATAAGTAGGTTGAGAAGTCATGCGGAGTGAGCCGAATTCGACAAGTGAAGGGAAATGTCAGTCTCATCATATCACACTAACTGTATTCTGTGAACACTGTATGTATTTCTATGTCACCTTTCCCTAGTTCATGTAGTCAGTTGCAGTTGCCATTGTCACTCTTGATTAAACCAGTGATGGCAACCTATGACACGTCAATGCGTTTTTGCTGACAAGTATCATAGCGCCGTTCGTGCTGTGTGCTCAGTAAGAGAGTTGTCCTGCCTTCAAAAATGTATGGATTTTTCTCGAAGTGACACACCACCCGAGTTATGCTCGGATTACTGACAAATTTTGACACACCGAGGTCAAAAGGTTGGCCATCACTGGATTAAACAGTCACCTTACACAACACTGGAGCCCTGCCATCAGTGCCCCAATATGCCAGTCTGAAGTGGCTAAGTAAAACAGATGAATTCGGAGCAGTACATCTAGTCACATTCGCTCTTTTGACACTTCTCCGCTTAGTCAATAGTAGAAGTACCTGTGCACGTGCATGCAAAATTATATGAAGAGCTCTGCAAGATCACAACTAGCATAGCTGCCCCAATTGGTTGCGTATTCTCCACAGTGGATAATAGATGCAAATTCATAGCTCTATGTGATTTTTGGAACTTTTAGTCAAGGAGACCCAAAAAGCCCTGAGGAACAAACAGTAAATGATATCCCTCCATAGCTCCATACAAAAACTACTACTAGGAAGAGTGTTTCATAGAATCAGAACAATGTCTTATTTTACAGATGTGGAATTTTCTTTTCTTAAAGATGAGTGAAAGTCTGACCTAATTTTTCCTTGTCTGTGAATTTACTGAGGGTCTACCATGAGAATTGGTTAGTATACCTGTTGGGACCCACCACAGACAGTATGACGTACATATTCAGGGCAATTCAAGTGGTCTGAAAGTGCAAGCCAATAATAATTTTGATGTGATGTAAAGCTGCCCATACATGATCTAATCCTCTGATCATCTGTAAAATGATGATAATATATGTTATGTGGTAAAACCAACCACATTTACTCATCTGAAGAAATCTTTGGAATTATATTTTAACATCTTTTAACTATTTCAACAGATCATTATTTACACTGATGTTTTTTTAAAAAGTCACTCATTTGTTAAAAAAAAAAAACTGTACAAGTAATGTTACAATTATACTGTTTGAATCTTTCATTTTCTAAAAAAAAAAATCTAGGTTATTTCTAGAGACGGTTAAGTTTCCTAGATTTTCATTTATTTTAGAAATGTTGCATCTATCTTCCTAAGGCTACTGTTGCTATTTATAAAAAAAGAAAAAGAATGAAGACAGTTACTAGGATTAACTATACTTGCAGGATTAGATCAAAGAGGAAGACTGGTTCAATAAAATGGTGCCCTGCTGTTTCTATAGAGATATTTAAGTGAAGCTGACATAATTAAAGGGGTAGCTCTCAGGTTCACTTACAGACACAATATTTATAACTTCTATAATATAAGCTCCACATTGTTACTAATCACTGTGAAAGCAGGAAAAAAACCTTGGTCAGTGCCATTTTCCACTATGGCTCTTTTGCTGTAGGGTTTATAGAATCATGACGGAATTGCAATAATTATTTTGTCTAATGTATATTATGTTTTTAGTGAGGGCACTGTAATACCTGACATCCAAGTATTGAACAGAAGACAATGAATCCTGGGTAAAAAGATCAGCCAGTGCATCCAGTCCATCATTGCCTAAGGACATAAATATAGCATATTTTGATGTAATATTTATTAACAGTATTACCAATTTGCTGACAAAAGAAATTTGTTAACACATGCTATAAAAAGTACCCCTTTGTGGACTTGTCATGTGCGTTGTTAATACCCAAGCTGTAGCCAAACACAAATACAGCTGCTTTCACCAAGAAATGTGGAGTCAACTGTTCTTACTGATCTGTATCAATATGGCAACAAATCATCAAATAATACTTATTCCAGTTTTTTTGTTCTAGTCACAGTTCTGCCAGTGCATGACACTGAAATCCTATGGGCTAATTTTAAGGAAACCAGGATGTAATTGTTACTTAAGAGTTGTTACTAAAAACAAGAATCTCAGGGAAAAAATATCCAGAGAAATAGAATGGAAACAGGCATACAACATAATTATTAATTATCATTAATAATAAAATAACTAGTTGAAAAATAGTATGGACAACTAAAGAATAATTGATTAGTTTACTGGACTATAACAGGGATGGCAAACCTATGGCACGCAGAGCCCTCTCTGTTGGCAGGTGACCCGTTGCCAAGCCTGTCTTCAGTACAGACTGCGGACCCGATCTGACAGTTTTCAGGCAGGGTTAGTGGCCTGCACTGAAAGAGTGCTCGCACACAGGGGAGTTCTCCTCCCTTGACACGTGAGCACTCCTCCCCCGACGCTGGCACGTAATGTCACCTTTTTGGCACTCCGTACCAAAAAGGTTCGCTGCCCCTGGACTATAACATGGCTTCTGTTTTTGTGGGCACACTATGCTAATTTCAATGAGCACAGCATTGCACCACTGTGATTTATGGTTCTTGACATTTCAGTCTGTGATTATCTCACATTTTTTTTATTTTTTATCTAGGACAGCAGTTCTCAACCTTGTTGAGACCGCGACCCCCTGTGACGTCGCCGCGCGGCGTGATGACATTTCGGCCGAACGTCATCACGCCGCGCGTCACCCGCAATAACCCTTATAAGAAGGGTTCCTGCAGGAGCTTCCGGGAGTCGGCGCGGTTCTCGACCCCAGTGGGACAGCGGGGGTCGCGACCCACAGGTTGAGAACCGCTGATCTAGGAGGATTTGAGAAGACTGCAACAAAGTAGCAATACTAAAATGTTGCAACAACCTGAGGGCCACAATGATTCTTTTGTAGCTTACCTATGTTTAATTAGACTTATTATTGTCTACAAAAGAAAACAAAATAGCCTGTGGGACTTATCTCTCAGAAAACAATGGATACTATATTCCAGCTCAGCACAAAACTGTTGAGTTTGGCCCTGGCCTAAAAGTATATGTAAAAGGAATTATAAGTAGAATGATATAGAGTATAGCAAGACAATGAAGAGAACAAAATTATAACAATATTAGAAAAAAGTTTGTATTGGAATAAGTCTTTTGCTGCTGTGCTTTGCTCTTTTTGGCAAAAGGTTGTCATCCTGGACCCTCTTGGCTGTCAAAAACCTAAATTCCCAGTATACCTAAGTGTTAAAGTTTCAAGTTTAAAACATATAAATGACCATAAGTGTGACAACCATACTTTATGACTCCACAGGAAGTTAATGGCTTCACACAATGACCAACACCCAATAAGATTTTTATATAAGGCAGAATCAATGCTTACAGAAATGTAAATGATGAAAGAAAATAAAATACCTAGCCTGTTCCCGCAGAGCTTTAGTATTTTTACAGATGTGTTTCTTCTTAGTGCACCAATAAATTCAGCTAGGAACTCTTCAGTGCCTTTTTCAAAAAGCCGGCAGAATGAAAATTTGACTTCTGTAGGATGACAATGATGCACAATAAATGATATAATAAAAATTATAATAATTGGAAAATGCTGAAATTTCAAAATTCACTTTTCAGTGAGTGGTAAAAAATATTTGATTTGTCAGAAAAAAAGACATATATAGCTCATAAAAGCTTGGCTATCTAAACTGACTGTTAGTCCACAGATGCAAAAAAAGAAATGCATCCATGCATCTGTGGACTAACAGTGTGGCACAGTGTGGGAAGGGGCTTGCAGGGGCCGCACAGTGTAGGAAGGGGCTTGTAGGGGAAGCGCAGTGTGGGAAGGGGCTTGTAGGGGAAGCACAGTGTGGGAAGGGGCTTGTAAGGGAAGCACAGTGTGGGAAAGGGCTTGTAGGGGCAGCACAGTGTGATGGTGCTCTGATAATCTTGGAGACAGGGAGAGCTGGGCAGGCAGGGAGAGATAACCAATCCAAGCAGGATTTGCATTGGAAGAAGGGTAGTCTTATATGGTGAGTATATCCCAAACTCTATATTTTAACTGGAAAAGTTGGGGGTCGTCTTATACGCCGGCAAATACAAATGCATAATTTTCCATAATATAAAGGTATAATAGTGAGACTGAGAAACAGATAAAAGAAACACACACACAGAACATTTAAGTGGGTCAATGTGTAGAAGTAGCACAACACCAGATTAACTTGTGATAAAAAGACCACTCAAGTCGCCTCGCCAAGACTGGAATCCCTTTAAAGCGTTTGCTGATGTCCGCGTGCAGGACATCAGCGAGAGCATAACAGCATGTGCGAAGTGATGTGAAGGATCCGGAGCTCACTTCGTACATTGCTGAATTACCCCCTAAAAGTCTAGTGACTATTTACAACTAACTGTGTATAATATCTGCACATCACAAAAAGCAAGGTACATAATAAGAAATACTAAACAATGCACTGTACTAAATAATTATTGTATTTCAATAACTTGAGATGCTTTTTATGATAAAAAAAAAAAAAAGTTAGATTTAGGTAATAGTACTAGTTCCATTAAAAAATATAAGGACAAACATCTTGTGACGCTCCAATATACAAGATACCAACAACTAAATTCTAATGAGCTGGTAGTAAATTGCCAACAAATTAAAAACAACTTACCCTAAATACTCTCGTGCTCAATTAAAAAAAGTAGCAACAGATCATCTTGATATTGAGTTTCCATCACTACCAGATGAGATTCTACAAACCCCAAAATCAGAAAAGTTGGCACGTTGTGTAAATCGTAAATAAAA
>WMED01004933.1:0-13622 GCA_019650415.1 Pipa parva
TCGACTGGATACCCGTTTATTGGGAAAGAATTACAGCCGCAAGTGAGTGATTCCCTACAAGGGGTAGTGTAACATACATGTGTCTCTGCCTGGAGTTGAACCCAGACCTGTTGCTTGTTGCAACATTTCCTTACCACTATTCAATATTGTCAGCAGGAGCCTGGGTTCACTTATTTGTATTTGACTTTCAGCAGAGCTTTGCTGAGCAATTTAAAGCTCAGCTGCTATTCGTTGCTCAGGTGCAATGCATTCAGTGATTAGTAGCTCTATTTAAACCCCGAAAATGTAGCTATGCATTGCCTCTGATTATTCATAATTTGATTTGTCCAGGAAGCACCTTTTCTGTATCTGGTGTATCTTGTGCTTAAGCCCTTTGCGTAACTTTGACTATATCTGATCCCTGTCTTTCACTTCCTGGTTCCTAACTCCTGCCCTGTTTTTGACTATGTTCCTGCCTCCTGATTATGATCATGTATTTTCCAATTTGTTACCAACCCAGATTTGTAGGACAACACTTTCCTTCTCGCTTCCAATTATGTATGTGTATGTTTGGCATACTTGCTTGCTATTGTGGAACCATTGGAATTCTCATGCCTTTAAGACCTGGCATCACCTGAGTAGTAGAGGGTTCTTCCTGAAGCCAAAGGTAGATGCTATAGTTGGAAACGCATGCCAAAACCAGATTCCCAGTGATTCCACTGGGTTTTAAGCAGTCTTAAATGACATCTGCTAAGTAGTCACTCCAAATGCCTTATACATCAGCCAATGATATTGATATGGAAATGAATATGACATCAATTCTATACAATATGGACACTCAAATGGACACTAATGGTTAATGAACTGACCCTCTAATAGATCTGCTGATTCATGGGGTCTTGCTTGAAACAACATGCTGCTTCAGATGTACTCACGTATCTATGTTGATTTAGCTTAAGTAAACTAGGTAAGAGAGCGAGGGGTAAGGTGACAAAGCTACCCCCTCTCAGATAGAGTAAATAAGATAAGCGGTGTTATACAAGTCCTGCTTCTAAATTGCTATATAAACCTTCTGATTTCTGTAATAAATCGAGCCATTAATCTGAGAAACTGACCGTGTCTGTGTCAGTTTTATTCTGATTAAAACTCCACATACCAAGTACTTGGTTGGGCCAAGTTATCTTTGATTCGGAGACCCAGAGGGAAAGAAGTGTATCGTTATTCGATATCAATATAATAGTACACACCTTCCTATAGGCCATCACAATAATTAATACAAGAATTTTTGGGTAGCATGCAGAAAATATTGAGCTTATGGGAGATCTGTAAATCATTCTAGCTGTTACATACCTTAACTGTTCCAGTGGTGTCTGTGCTTCCTTCAGCCATCCGGGCTGGGAAGCACTTTGTGAGCGGGTGGCTGGCGTTGCATTTTTTGAGCGACAGTCATCATTACTAAGCAATCATGCTGGTCCCTTCCCTACAACTGGTGGGGGATTTAAAAGCCGGTGTTTTCAGGCATTTCTTGCCTGAATATTGTGTTGTATTAGGTCCCTACTCTTGGCTAGTCTGTTCCTAGTCCTTGCTTAGTTTTTCTTTAAATAAAGTTTATCTCTCCCCTGTATCCTGTCTCTGTATCCTGTACCAGAGTCCTGAGCATGTATCCTGTCCCAGTGTCCTGTATCTATATACTGTCCCTGTGTCCTGTGCCTGCACCTGTGCCTATTCCAGCTGCCATCTTGTGGTGGATGAGTCTGAGGGCCACGAATTAGGAGTCTCCTTGCCGCAAAGTACAGTATCTTCTTGCGGGGGTTAAAGGTGAAAGCTGGAGGCTCCTTAGACTCCATACCTCAGAGAAACCCATGACAACTTCCGCAGTGGTAAGAGGGTCTACTTTGTTAGTAATACCATCTGTGTCAGTATCCATGACACTAGCACTGTATGGCTCAGTGGTTCCTGCATTTAGTCAGGCTCAAAATAGCTGAAGTAATTTCAGTTGGTAGTTGTACGAAGTTGTTCTGTGAGCTAATATCTTTCTTTAGGCTTGAGAATGATAGAAAACATAGTGATATTGTCACAAGACTGAAAGTGGATGCTCTCTACCACAGTGGAGATAATACTGGCTCACTACAAGGTGCAGAGTCTAAGGGGTCACCTGGTCTTCACCCTTAAATGCTAAAAGAGTATATAGGCTTCAGAGTGAAAGCCCTCAGATTCACCACCACTGGTGGAAGCTGGCAAAGCTCAGGTGGAACAACAGACAGAGACACAGTATCTAAACAGTACTGATATTAGCTGTATCCTGAAGCGGAAATCAGATTCTGGAATAAAGGGGGTGATTGGTATTTCCACCCTCCCCATTTAAGAATTACCCCTAGACAAAAATGAGCTTTAGTTATTTATTAAGTGTAATATTATCTCCAAAATAAATATTGAGGGGGTAATTCATCAAGCAGCGAAGTGAGCTAAGATGTGTTTGGCTCACTTCGCTAATAGTAGTATGCGCATGCTGATGTCCTGCACGCGGACATCAGCATGCGCATTAAAGGGATTCCCCTCTTGGCGAGAACAAAAGAGTTGCCTCACCGAGACGGGAATCCCTTTAATGCACATGCTGATGTCCGTGTACAGGACATCAGCATGCGCATACTACTATTAGTGAAGTGAGCCGAACACATCGTAGTTCACTTCGCTGCTTGATGAATTACCCCCTTGAAACTTTCCATATAATATTTTCTATGTAACATTCTATGTTGTTTTCTATATTTTTTCCTTATTCCCTAAACACTTTAATTTCTGAATGAGGAAGAAATAAACATGTGCAGAAAAATACATTAGGTTAATTAATGGTTTCATATATATTTATGTCTCTGCTGATAGTATAAATTCAGCCTGTACGGAGTTGACAGTATTATAGGAATGGGATATAACAGAGGCAGCGAGATAATGTTTTCATAAAGGAAACATGTTCTTTCTAAGCATCTTACTGCTTGTTACTCCTGTGGTATCTGTCATTAGCAATAATCCCAGTGCTGGATGTCATTTAGAAGATCATAATTATATAAGTAGTGTTAATACTGGAGATATAAATATTGCTGCTTTTATCCAACTACATGAAGCCTGGTTGTATTCTTTTGCAGTCCATAATTTTTCAAGAATACCAGAATCTTTATCTCTTGTACAGTAAGTTCATAATAATTCACGTAAGGATAGCATAAGTAATTATTCATAACTTTAGTTAAACTTATCTAGATTATATTTATATAAGTAGCGTTAATACTGGAGATTTAAATATTGCTGCTTTTATCCAACTAATTTATCCAGCCTTTTTGTATTCTGCTACAGTTAATACATTTTTAAGAAAACAAGAACCTGTGTATTTTGTTTGGTAAGTTCATAATAATTTCATGTAAGGAAACATACAGTATTTATTCAACAACATTAATTTAATTAAACTTATCTAATGGATCTCTTTTCATATTTTTAAAAACTGTGATATTATCTATATTGTCTTTGAATATTGTTATTCTCGATCAAATTCCCATTTGCTTTCATATCATAAGTATTCTATGATATTTGTTTTAAATTAAGTTCTTATCTTTTTTAAGTTAAGATCCTCCATCAGTTGAAATAATAGTTGCCCTTCTGCAGTGTTTGCTACTGTCCTGCCTCTAGGTTTGGTGCTTAAAGGAAAGTCAAAATCACTCTTTCCATTCCTCTCCTTGTCTTTCTGCTTCTCTCAAAGTTAGAACAATTAAGCAGCAGCAGGTTAACAGTCTGATGGGATCTTAAGCAGAGAGAAAAGACATTAAGTGTAATTTAGCAATGACAAACAGTTCACTAGGCAGAGCAGAAACAGCTGAAGAGCTTGGCAGGGACCCAGGTTACAATGTTTAGCCCGGCAGACCAAGTAGCCCTCAGTATCAGTTAGAGATAAAGCTAGTAAAAGTAGAGACATTCACAGGCTGGCAGCTAGAAGTGGAAATGTTACTGAGAATAAACTCCAGCAGGGAAACACTGGAGAGACAATGTGGGGCTTATTCATCAAAGTGAGAATTTGATTTAATTGGATAAGTTAATTCTTATCACTTTGGGTTGCTATACTCTGATACTACTTATTCACTAAACAGAGGATCCCCATAGTGAAGATGCTTCAGTCACCTTCTTTTACATAGTGTGGTGTAGTCAGACAGACATTAGGATCTCTGCCATCAGCCACTTAATTCACCACTTCTGGAGAAGAAAAACTGGCGTATGCCACACAATACTCTGCTGAATTTGCTACTGTGACAGACTTTGATGTTTGGTGAACAGACAAATTACCCGAGGACACATGTAAAGTCTTATAAAGTCCTCCACAAGTCCACGGCTGTCATTAACTGATGAATTTGTCTCAAATATACAATATCGCAGAGTTTGCTGAAATATGGGAAAGGGGTGAATAAATGTGAATTCACAGTTTTACATAACTATTTGGCCTTTCATACATAAGCCCCTAAATAGTTTTGGTAAACTACATAGGCATTTTATGCAATGTTGTAAAATTCAAAGTGAAAAAATATCATTACTACTGGAAAAGTTTTAATAAAAATGTATTATTTGCTGTGAAAAAATGTGATTACTCTTTGCAAATTTGTGGCTTATTCTCTGTTTGACTCACAAGTTTGAGGCTGATCACGTGGGGACTTGTTAATGTTGAATGACAATGAGGTTACTGCATCTCTATAAACAACTGCCCCTGTTAAGCACCAGTTTGTTTGTGAGACTGATTTATAGGTGAGACTCTATATCCCATGCTCAGACCTCTCCTTTGCTAGGTTTGTGTTTAGATGCAACAGCAAAAGTAATTGCTAAGGCTAAAGCAAATATAACATTTTGGCAAAGGTCATATGGATCAAACACACCTTGTTGACCCATCCCTTAGGTATTCATGCCTGTATGTGACCAGTAGGATTGATACTTTGTGGCTAAGGCAAAGAGGATTGTTCATGACACTCAATGACCACATTTAATGCAGACACTGGTTCAGTTGATTAGCATTCTATTGATAGTGAATTAAACTCTTGATAATGTAAGTCTACCTTTTTAATGTTCCATCATGCAAATGAAAACCTAACTATTTAGTAAACAACAATGTTGTTACCTAACAATGCAAAACGTTATTAAAGTTTCACTGGAAGCTTCACATCCTGCCAAACAGTGTACATAGGCCAATTTCTATACATCAGACTCCCAGTTCCAATGTATATGGGATTAAAGCCCATAGTAACACCAAGCCTTGGAGTTACACCTAGTCAGAATCATTGTCCTGTATTAGGGGCTTTAGTGTTCAAGCAATACTTGCTGTAGTTCTTCTTCAAGATAATGTAAATTACAAACCAACCAGTGATGAAGAGAACCTTAGGTTTTACTCCTACAGAGCCATCTTCTTCCTAATTTATCTTCTAGTGATACTACTGTGTCTACTTTTTATTATTATTAAGTAGTGGCCTACAAACTACTAAGTCAAGGTCAATTAATAAATATTGTTATTATTGTTTTATATACTGAAGTTTCCCATTTACTATTGAATGTCATAAAATGTTCACACATTTGAGTTACACTTGGCCAACAAGTCATCTGCAATGGTGTATATTTTTGTTTAATTTACTAACTTTTGTCTACAAATCTTAATAATAATTTTTTTTGCATTTAAATGATACATATTTTTCATCTTGTTATTGTTTAATTTTCTGTATTATCTGTTTTGATATTGTACAGGCCAACTTTTCAATTGTTTTGACATTTTTTGGCATTTAAATTTGCAGTGCAGGAAATAAATGAGTCCATGGATTTTACCCAATATTACCCTGGGGTACCAAATATTTGACTCTTGTGCTTCTGATTTTAAGGCTGTATCAGGCTTGTTACATGTAATGTCCAGATCAGAGCAAACAATCCCAAATTATAACTGCTGGAGGAACAGTAAACTGATGGGCTTCTTGGGAGATTTATCTAGTAGTACAACATATGCCTTGGCTCAACTCACCAGCTATTTCAGATATCCACAGGTATAGGTTTATATTCATATAATCTAATTTTTCAGAGTCCTTTTATTTTGTTGTATCCTACACAGCCTTTAGGGATTAATTTAGGTGTAACATTTGAAAAATCTGACCTTTACAGTACTTTGTCCTATAATTTTCTACACACATTGACAAGACACATAAAGTTTTTGATGTTATACTTTTTGTCACATTTCACTTATTTTTCTTGTCAGAATGATAACAGCTTACAAATATACTATAACCCTAACCCTAACCCTTGCAGGGGTCATTGGTGAAGACCTGGGTCTTCCATAGACAATGCACCCTAGGGATAGCTTGTGCCAAGTCCCTGTATATCTGTACTTCTACTCCACCCTAATGTCTCCAAGTGAATCTTTACATTATAATCAGGCCACAGAGCATACTGAGACTCCAGTTTCTACCACACCTAAAAAATTTTTGTGAGCTTTAGCAAAACATATGGATGCATATGAGTCTCATCAAAGCAGGTGTCTCTACACCTGCTTCATCCTTGTAAGCAATGACCTCCAAATTCATCCACTTCCAAGGTTCTCAGGTTATCCCAACTCCTGCAGGGGTTTTATTAACCAATGGTTGATTAAATTTGAGTTACTTCCAAAAGATCTAAGGTTAGATTTACAATTTCTGTACTAGCTGATGATGTTCTGGCCTGGGCGTCTCCATTGTGGGAACAAAATGAAACTGTGGTTGGTGACTCCTCTTCCTTTATTTCCACTATTTGGTGTGTTTTTGATGTGTCAGGATGAACTACAATGGCCTCCTCTTGCCTGATGAAGATCAAACCAGGCCAGCATCCTTTGACTTCCTATTCTATTGAATTTCAAACCTTAGCCACAGAGAAAGGCTGGAACAATGAATTATTGGTGGCCACCTTCCTGCAAGGTCTATCCGAACAGTTAAAAAGACAATCTGGTAACCTGTGACCTTCCTACTTCCCTGGAAGAAATGATTGCTTTCAGTATCAAGATGGACAATCATTTAAGGTAAAGACAAGCAGAGCAGAAGTTTGTGTCCTTGTATCAGTCTTCCATTTCTTCTCACGTAAGTCCTCCCATCTCGACTGGTACTGAGGAACACAGGCAAAGTGGTATAACCCATCTCAGAATGCCTTTGCTGCCATGCTTTTGGTCTCTGTTTGTATTGTGTGGGAAAGGGCCATTTTGTTCATATCTGTATGGAGAAGTTGGTAAATTCTTGGGCCTAGGAAGATCGAGTGTAGGAAACCTAGGCCCATCTGATCACATACACATTCAAGACTGCAACCGACTCACTCTCCTAGTGATTGTTTTCTCTCCCACTGCTACTGTCCATTCCCAGGCTTTCATTAATTCTTGTGCTTCTGGTAATTTCATGGATATTACATTTGCCAAAAGTAAATTTCTCCCTTCTATGTCACTACACACTTTTTTATGAGTACTGGCTTTGGATTAAAAACCATTGTCTGAGTATCTTGTGACCTCTTCTACTAGAGCTTTGAAACTTGTGATAGGAGATTCTCTTATGGAAACTATTTCCTTTTTGGTCATCAGAATTCTGTCCACTCCTATTGTGCTTGGCCTGCCCTTGTTGAGGTTACATAACTCTTTATTAGATTGGTGGCACAATCAAGTTATTCATTGGTCCTCTTGGTGCCAAACTAAGTGTTGCACAGTACACCCAGTAGAGTATAGGTGATATATTTTATTGGTTAACTGAATAGATGGTAAATGCCACAGCAACCCCTGCTATTCCTTTGGTGGAGATCTCTCTCTCCACAAAATTTTTGTCCTTGTTACCCAAAGAGTATTATGACTTTTTTTTTTAAATTTGGTTTTATTGTTTTCAATACAACAGTTCAACAATGCTTTTACATAAATAGATAGAATTTCTGTGTTATCAAACTTTTATCAGAACATTATACAATATTCACACTGAAACATTTCAACAATTTGTGAGTATTAGTGAAGTAAAATACTATTTGTATCATCTTTGCAATAGTGCATAGTTTAACTAGTAACATTGTCATTTCTTCTGATTGGTCTTTTCCTCTTTTTTTGTTAGTTTTATATCACTTTATAATTAGATTTTTGTTTCTGCTTCTATTTCTCTTTCCTTACTAATTTCCTTTCTTTTGTCCTTTTTCATTTTGCTGTTATGTTATGTAGGTATGTCAGAGATGGCAGCCATATCATTTCTCCTGAGTGGGCCCTAACATGTACTGTATATGGTCTATAATTGTTTCCATAGCTTTTATACAGTTTACTCTCTGGATTAATTCAGATATTGTTGGTAGTTCAGGTTTTGTGCAATTTGTTGCTAATAGGGTGCGTTCTGCGCGCATTACTAATTTTTTTCGCCATTTTTACCTAAAATTAAGATGAAGGGCATTTCTAGTAGGAATTCTAGTGGGGAATTTTGTATAGGGGTTTGAAATATTTCTGTCACGGTAGTAGCTGTCATTTTCCAAAACTGTTGGGCAACTCTGCAGGACCACCAGGTGTGCATAAATGTTCCTATTTCTCCACATCCTCTATAACAGTATGAGAGTGAATTATTTTTCACCATTTTTGTTAGTCATTCTGGGGTATAGTGCCATCTGTATAATATCTTATATGCTCTCTCTTTAGGGGGGGAATTCACCATAGTGTGAAGTGAGGTCCAGATTCTTTGCCTCACTTCACACAGACTGTTATGCGCTCACTGATGTCCTCCTGCACGCGGACATCAGCGAACGCTTTAAAGAGATTCCAGTCTCGGCGAGACCACTCAAGTTGCCTCGCCGAGACTGGAATCTCTTTAAAGCATTCGCTGATGTCTGCATGCAGGAAATCAGTGAGCGCATAACAGTCTGTGCGAAGTGAGCCGAAGGATCCGGAGCTCACTTCGCACTATGGTGAATTCCCACCTAGATGTGGTGTATATGAAGGCTCTATGGGCATTGTTCCAAATGTTCTCCCAGTTTTCCTCTTTTATGGTTATGTTAAGTTCATTTTGCCATTTGGTCACGTATGGTTGTGAGATTTGTGTTGTATCTTTAATTATGTATTGTATATTATGCCTATTAAGTGTGGTATTTTCAACGATTGTGTACACAATTTTTCAAAGAAGGTAAATTTTGGGTGAATGTCTTTTTGTAGTCTATTTGCAATATAATGTCTTATTTGTAGATATTGATAAAATTGTTTGTCTTATAAATTGTATTTTTCTGTTAATTTTGAGAATGTGTAAAATTTACCTGAATTGTGGGTATGTAATTTACATTTTTGGGCCCAAGTGTTCCAAACTACTAATGTATGTTTTGTTATTAGAATAGATAATCACAACATATTTCCATCACTTTTTGGTATCCAGAACAGTTGAGTTATTGTAAGTGGTTTCAGGGAAGTTTTTCTATCTCTATCTCTGGCATAGTCAGTTGTGTTCTCATTACTGTTTGAATTATTGATAATGTGTTGTATTTATAGATATTGGGTAGACCTAATCCTCATTGTTGTCTGGGGTTTTTAAGAATCAAAGCTCTTACTCTAGGTATTTTGTTTATCCAGATGAAATTAAAGATATCTTTTTGAAGTGTTTGAGTTTGTTTATCTGGAAAAAGTACTGATAACTTTCTGTGTAAGTATAATATTCTAGGGAGGAGGGTCATTTTGACAGCTGCATTCCTACCTAGCTTTGATTGATTGTATTTTAACCAGTTTGTTAGGTCCTTTTTTTGAGTTTTCTTATTATTTTTGGATAGTTTGCTTCATATCAATTTTCATAGCAGGTGGTTAATTGATTTCCCTGGTATGGAATTGATTCATTTTACCATTGAAAATAGTATTATGATTATAGTACATTTGCTACTTGTGGTGTGAACATTGTCCTTAGAGCTTGGGATTTTAATTTATTTTAAAGCCAGAAATGTTTTAGATGTCTTGTAGAGTTTTTTGGATGTTTGGGATATTAGTTAGAAGTTGGGTAATAGTTAATATTATGTCATTTGAAAATAATGTGATTTCATTGTCTCGTTTCAATTTCAATGCCTTTAATGTTTTGATTTTGTCTAATATAGTTGGCTAGGGGGTTATAATGAAAGAACAAAAAGTAGTGGGATAGTGGACAGCCCTGTCTGGTGCTTATCCTTTGATTTGGATATCTGAGGAGAGCATTCCTGAAATCATAATATTTGCTACACGGAATCATATAATTGTCTTATTTCTTTTATATAGGTTTCAGGGAATTGTAAGATTTAGCATGTATTTCCAACTGAGTCTGTCAAATGCTTTCTATGCCTATAATAATAGAAGTACAAATGGTTTTTGTTTTCTATTAGCTTGTTGGGATATATTTATCTTTTTTCTTATGTTACCTCTAGCACTGCATGTTGGGATGAAGCCTGCCTGGTCTGGATGGACTATGGTAGAATATTTGTAAGTCTACTTGTGTAACAAGCAGTGCTTGCATGAGTTCACTGCTTATTACTGTAATGACTAGAACCAAGGTGAGAGAGGAGTAGGAGGTAGAAGCTACTATGAGGAGCCTGGCAGAGAGAGGCTATGACAGTACCTAAGGTGCGGAGTCTAAGATGTCTCTTGTGTTCACCTAGAACCCCTGAAAGGGGGTTAGGACTTAGCGGCAGAGACACCGAGGCCATGGCCAACAGGCCTGTGTGGCAAAGGTTAGCTGGTAAAGATGCACAGAGAAGAGACATAGTAAAAAATTGAAACAAGTCAAGGCAGGCAGAACAGGAACATAGTCAGGAAATAAAGCCAAAGGTCTGGATGGGTGGAGGATAGGGTAGTTCAAGATAAAATCTGAAATCATACACAGATAAATAAAAATGAATAGTAGCACCCAAAATTGCTAAGGATTACCTATAACTGGGTGCAGATACTCCAGGAAAGCTCCTTTATAGTGTATTGGAGGCAGATCATTTGACCGCAACGAGCTGCATCAAAGGCTAGCAACTGTGATGTACCTATGTCATGTGCGCATGCTGTGACATCGGCGTACACCTGTGGCGTGACTGCTGAAACACACATGCAGAGCCACAAGGAGACCAGCACTCCATAGGAGAATGCAGGTAAGTAATATTCTTTACAGTACCCCCCCTTCATGGGCAACCTCTGGGAGCCCCTTGGCTTTCAGAGGAAACTTAGTGTGAAAGGTACAAAGTAAAAAGGGAGCATGAACCTCGGAAGCATCTACCAAAAAACATTCCTCTGGACCAAAACCCTTCCAATGAACTAATCACTGTAACTTTCCCCAAGAGACTTGAGAATTCAAAATATTAGAAATCTCAAACTCTTCCTGATCATCCACCAAGATCGGACTGGGAGAAGGAATACATGTGGAAGAAGAATCTCAAACTGCTGGCTTGAGGAGAGAGACATGAAAAGAGTGAGGTATATTTAAGCTCTTAGGCAGATCCAACATAACAGTTACTAGACTGATAACCTGGAGCATGGGAAAAGGACCAATGAACCTAAGTTCAAATTTCTGGGAGCGAGCCTTGATATGAATATTCTTTGTAGAGATGCATCAAAGGCATGCAACCACAACGTACCCACGTCATGTGCACACACCTGCGGCACAACCACTGAAGCACAGAGGCAGAGATGCAAGGAGACCAGTGCTGGAAAGGACAATGCAGGTAAGTAATATTCTTTACAATTACGTCTTCCAGCTGAATGCTGTCAGGTGTTGCTGAGACACAGCTCTCCCCAGAACTTCTGAGTTAGATCAGTCAATCTGGAGCCACTGACATCACAGATGACACAGCAGTAGCAAATTCAAAAAGCTGAGCACTGCCTTTAGCAGTGCTTAAATATTAAATAATTAACATCACCAGTGAAGGAGGAATCCTGTTTCAAGTTCTGTTCAGTTTCAAGTCTGCCTTAAAGGGATTTGTTTCATGTGAATTCTGTCTAGTTCTCTTTCTTTTTTCAATTATTCTGTTCTGTGGAGTGTCAGCTCTTCAGAAAGTCTCTACAGCTTGCACCTTCAGTTCTGTCAAGTTCAGAAACAACCCATTTGCAGCATCTGACCCTTTCCTTGCTCCGGAGCTGTGTCCTTGCAGTGTCTACAGCTACAGTTCTGCATATACCGAGGATTGCTGTATGTGACTGATTTGTTATGATGCACTTCTATGCTCTCTACATTATAGTTCTGCTGTTCCAAGTAACATCTGAGTTCCATGTGAGTCTATCCAGCTGCCTCCAGTGGTGGGTTACTCTGAGGGCCATAACCTGGGAGGTGCCTGATGCAAAGTTCACACCCCCTTGTGGGGTTTCAGGGTGAAGACCTGGCCCTCCTTAGACTCTACACCTTAGTGCTAACCTGTGCCAAATCCTGCTGTGGTATTGAAGATCCACCCTTACCCCTATGCTCACTATGTGTTTTCAAGTCAGAAATTATTCAGAACCTTTAAGAAAATTAGATTAATAAAGTGTGAAATTGGAGGATGGCTGAATGGCGTCACAGTAATGTAGTCAGACAAAAGTGTGTGTTACTGAATGGCAGATCTAAGGGTTGACCCTAACAGGTTTCCCAATCCTTTATCTTTAAGTGATATAGAACACAGATTAAGTTGAGATCAATACACTGTAACATCACTGATAACATAGGGAATTGATTTTAATAGGAAGTATATGAAATATAGTTGGTAGGTAAATAATGTTGTTTGATAGTTCAACTCTAAACATATAGTGAGTCTAGAAGTTAAGTTAACTACTCTGAATGAGAGTAAGATTAGGTAGGTGAAAGGGAGAGTTCACAACAGTTAAGTTATCAGTCGTACATGTGTTAATTCATTATAGTCCCTTGAGCAAACTTTACAAAGAGCAAGATGCTGTAAGTGCGGAGTTTATGTCCAATATATAGTGAAAGGACATAAATTAATCTTGAGTTATACAGTATTATAATCTTTGACCCAGAGTATTGAGGCAGTTAAATAGATTTAAATAAAAGATTATAATATAACTCCATATGTCCTTTCACTGTCCTGAGTGTATCCTGAGTTTATTATAATCCTCTTCTATGGAAGATTATCTCTGCTAAAAAACTTTCCCCAGCTCTTTATTGTTCACATTTTTCATCTCCATGGTTTCCTTTCAAAGATTGTGTCAGATAGAGGTTCACAATTTGTTTCCCATTTCTGGAAGGCTTATAATCAAGCTTTTTCTCTGCAACATCTCTTACTTGTAAACATTATATGGTTTACCAATTAAGGTTTGCATTGTCATCTTGGTCCTCATCATAGACACAAACCTAGACAGCAGTGAATTTCTGCTGAAAATGCAACAAAAATAAACAAACCCCCAGAGTTCACTTTGACAAGTAGGAGAAAGTTATAAAATGGGCATGTTAACTAGATGAAGAGTACTGGTTAATGTGAGGTTATGAGTAGTGTTGATCGATACTATCGAGCTAACATGAAATCGGCACAATTTTCTTGTTCATCGTTTGTCTGCGATGATTCGATACTTTCCATAAATAATTGTAAGGGTAATCGTCATCGAGTGGTTAGCTCGATAGTATCGATCAGCTTCCAGAATGAGAATGAGAATGAGAACTCTTTTATTCAGGCCTGAAAGCACCAATATACTCCTGGAG
>WMED01004934.1:0-20097 GCA_019650415.1 Pipa parva
ACAGCCCAGTTCTTGAGATTAGCTCCAGCTGCAGAGTAAACCTGTTTTAAAAAGGCAGGTAGGAATTTCTGTGTGTGGGGGGTTGGTGTTGCTGAATGATTAAGCTCTGTTTTATGGATGGTGCTCTGAGAGAAAGAGAGACCTGTGAAAAAGACCCTGTTATAGGATTATGGCTGGACTGCACCTTGAGACCCTAAGGAGAGTGATTCCTGGAGAGGGGAAGATATATTTTGTTTTATAACTCTGAACTGTGTGAGTTGCCGTTTCCCACTGTATTTTGAGAAAGAGTTGTATATAGGTAAAGTGCCCTAAAGTGTTTTTTCAAACGATGTACAAAATATTATACGTGTGAAGACAAAATAAATATAGAGGAAATGTCTCTTAGTCCAAGAAACAAGTACTTAACAGTTCAGTGATGTTGGTCTTGATTAAACCCAATCCAGTTTGGATTGGAACTTGGAACGCATCATGTGACGCATGACGTCGGCAACGTCTGACGTCACGACGCATAAGCAGGAAGTGCTGCCGGTTTTAAAAATCGAACCGAGCAACACTAAGAATTACAAACGGTAGCGATTTAAGCCACTTCTTCTGAGGAAGCTAATGGTGATTAGCAAAACGCGTAGAGAGGCATTACAGACTGATATTCCAACACCCCAGAGACAACAGAGGTCCATAAGGAAGCAATCATCACATTGCCTAAGTGGTTGGAATACAGTTCCTTTGTGTGTATGTATATACCTGTTTAAGTAAAACATTTTTTAATCAGAATATACTGCACATTATTTCTAAACCATCTGGTTTATTCCTGCATCTTAACAACTGGAGGAAAAGGGTCCAGTGGACGGATTTTCACAAGGGTTCATCTTGATTTTTAAGTGCCAGACACATCGGCACTTTCCGGTGAGTGCATTCACAAAGGGGGAGAAAGATATCCCATCCCTCACCACCATTTTAGTTCATCACTCCTAACCAGCACAGTGCAGTCAACACAGCCTGCACTTACCTTCACTACACACCTAATTTGTTTGTGTGTGTCACAAAATCACGTGCACAGTGCACAATTTATTTAATGATATTACACTAGGGGAGTTCCCTTGTTTTTCACATATTTCAGCGCTGCCATCCATATTCTGTGTTCGTCCAGAATTGATTATTGAGTTATATTGTATTTTGAGAAAGGACTTTTCACGGTGGAACATTGGTTTTCAACTGGGATTGTTTTGTTTTTTTTTTAAAAAGGCTGTCTTTAAGTTCATTTTGTGGAAATAAAAGCCGAATACTTCAGAAAGTCACCGTTTGCAGTATGTTAATCCCAAAAGACTGCTAAAGCATTTGAGTGATTCCGTACAGCTGTTATGTATTGTAGCTCTAGACTACTTTTTCCTTGCCAAGATCCACCCCTTTATCTCTCACTCCACTGCTAACATCCTCATGCATGCTCTCTTTCTATCCTGCTTGGACTACTGCAATGTTTTTCTATCTGGCCTTCCAGCTTCCAACCTCTCCTCAGTCCAGTCTATTCTAAATTCTGCTGCCAGAATTCTCTCCCCTTCTCCCCAGAAGGGACAACCTTTCTCCCAATCCCTCTCTCTGCTCCTTGGCTCCCTGTAAGCAAATGTGTAATTTACAGTGTTCCTTTGACATTTAAGGCACTTCACTCCGTTGCCCCCCTACATTTTCTCACTCGTATGCCTGTACATTCCTCAATATCAACTCCACTCCTCCCAAAGCAACCAGCTTTGCATGCCACGCACTAATACTGCCCTTTCTCATCTTGAACCCTTTTCTCTTTCTGCCCCACACATCTGGAATTCTTTACCACTTTATCTTAGCCAGGTATTTTCCCTCTGCACTTTTAAAACCAAACTGAAGTCCTACCTTTTGAAGCACTAGCACTGATATTTATCATGGACTTTTATGTATATATTTTCCTTTTTCTTTATTTAATTATTTATGCTTAATATTAGCATTTATTGACCTGTGTCAATTGTTGCAGTTCTGACTACCCTTTTATCTGTGTATGTAAGTCTTCCTCCTATTTAGATTGTAAGCTGTATGGGACAGGGACCTCCAGCCTCTTGTGTCAACCACAACCTGGCACTTAAAGTGATGTATCCTTGTGATATTACACTTGTATTGTTAATGCACTCTTCCCATGTCTGCATTATATTTGTATTGCTGAATTGTACAGCGCTGCATACATTTGTGGCACTTTATAAATAAAATTATACATACATACATACATCTAAGAGATAACAGGGTGTATGAAGCACAAAAATGATTTAAGGCATTCAGGGTATATGAAATATCATTACTGATCATAACTGTTACATATTTGACTAACAAAAATTACTTCATTACAATATACCTGTATATCTTTAGACATTTTTTGAGTTTAAATGTGCTACAAAGCAACAGAGAAGATCTGGATCTGTGCATAGCAAAAATGTAGCTATTGTATATAATGATCAAAAAATAGAAAGGCCATGAGAATTCGTAAGGCCATTAGGGGATTTAATATTTCCTAATCCTAAATCTTCTATCTGAAGTGTTGACTGGTCCCTCTTAGCACAAGTGACACAAAGTCAAAAGCAATACAGTGGAGTTGATTGACTAAAGGGCAAATTCACCTGTCGATTTTAATTCGCTACAATCTGAGTTGCATCGCTAAAACAGTCACAAATTCAGTTCTCATTATTGACTAAGTGGCAAATAGATTTGTTGAACATGCGGACAGCAAGGTGCGCCGCCGATTGCATTGTGTAGTGTAGTCAGTCAGATAAAAGTAGAATATGGAGCCCTGCCATCAAACCCCAAAGTGAAATGGTTGAATTTGGAGCAGTTCACCTACTCCATTTCACTGCTTTGATATACTTTGTCGCTTAATCAATAGTAGAAGTGCCTATGCACATCCACGGAAAGTGAAGCTCTATAAGATCATGACTATCATTGAGTTTTCTTAATAAGCAAACATGGGAAAGTGGCGAATAGATGCAAATTCATAGTTATATGTGATTATTCCGCCTTTAGTCAATAAGGCCCTTACATTTTGAAAGCTGATGTTCCTTATCTAGAAATGCTTAAACACACGGTCTTGGCTTTACCATTTCTACATACCATAGCTGGATCTGATGTGTCCATCCATACAAATCTGCAGTAGCAAATCAGTTTTGTGGACATACAAAAGTCTACATGTGCATAACCCAATACAGTCTGCATTTAAAGATCAGTGACACCTAAAACATTTAAATGCCTTAAATAATTTATAGTTACTATACAGTATACAGTATAGTATATTCAGTCTGTGCTTCCAAAACCTCTAAGTTGTGTCTATAAAGTATTCTATTTAGCTTTTTAGCTTTAGAAATTGGGATTTCATGCACACTTCCTGAATATGTGTTATATAAAGCACTACAGAAAACAAAGAATGGAACTAAGTGAGGCCTGTTTCACAACATGGTTGCTATCAATAAAGATATAAACAGACTGAAAGCAATACAATCCATCAATTTAATTTCAAAGATAACCAATGCTGCATTTGAATAAGTGCCATGCCATTCCAAATGGGAATTTTTATTTTTTTGGGTATTATTGGCCCTTTAAGCACTGATGCCCAAAGTTTCATGAATTATAAAAGAATCAAGATAGAAAGATAGATCTGCACAGTGTTTCCTACGGTATACAGCAACTAATTATAAAGCAAAGATAACATTTTGATAAGTTGTTTATGTTTCCTTCGAAATTAGATTCTTTAGGTTGGCTGAATAGAATGACCTTCTAAGAACAAGTAATATCTGCCTCTAGTATCTACATTACTGGAAGGCTCCTTTCTTGGCTGACAAAGTATGTCAACATTGTTCTGTCTTCTTACACATTCTCACTGCATGCAGTCTGACATACAGCATAAACCTTTTCTCTTCCAAAATAAGCAGACTGTTTTCTGTAGTCTAACTCGTTTATTGGATAACAACACAGATACGAAGTATATGATTGTGTAGTTATGAGAGATGTTTAAGTGGAAGTTGATATTGTATGTGGTAAAACTGAAAGAATACAAACAAAGTGTAAATACTAAGCATAAATCACATAATTATAACACTCTGCAGATATAAAAACGCATGGCAAAATGGCTGCCTATACATAGGAACACATGGCTTCCTAACTACCACTATTTTGCTAGATAACAAATGCATCTAAATTAGAAAACAGTTTGCATAACATAGCATTAACAGAGATTGTTCCCTTACCAGATATGCTTTGACCAGGGTAGGTGAATTCACTGTGCAGGAGCATGAACATGAATGTGCTGTGGGAACTTCCTGCTTCAGACTGATCTGGCTCCCAGTAGGATTTGCTCTACCCATAATACATAGTGTCCTATTTTACAAGAAAAACTATGCTAAGTGCTGCCAGGAGATGGAGCTCTAAGCACTCTGAATTGCATAGTAATATAACAAAATGCTTTTAACAGCATAATAATTTTTGCTGGACAGAACAAGCATAGTCCAAACTTACCCTCTGATCCTTCGCCTCTGCTCACACAGACTGTTATGCACACGCTGATGCCTGCGCGCAGACATCAGCGAACGCTTTACAGGGATTCCAGTCTCGGCGAGGCTCACGAGACTCAACTCGAGTCACCTTGCCAGACTGGAATATCTTTAAAGCATTCGCTGATGTCCGCGCGCAGGCATCAGCGAGCGCAAAACAGTCTGTGTGAGCAGAGGCGAAGGATCGGAGGGTAAGTTCGGACTATGCTGAATTACCCCCTTAGAGCCCAGAAGAAGGGCACCTCCACAGCAACTACTTCTGAGACTCCTAACGAACTCTTATAAACAGTATTTACTAATTAACAAGCAGAATTGAGTCATTTAAATCAGCGTTTTTCAACCAGTGTGCCACGGCACATGGTCAGGTGTGCCGTGTCAAAGTCGGCACTTACAAGGTGTCACGAGCAGCGCTTGTAGCTGCTGCGCTGCTCATGAACTGCCGGCTCTGACTGCCGGCTAGCGCTGGGAGATACACTTCTCCTGATTTCCCTCCTCAGCCCCTAATTTGCCCCTCCAAGCCACTGATTTGCCCCTCCAAGCTCCTGCTGTCCACCCCACCCCTAATTTTCGCCCTCAGCTCCTGATTGCTCTCCCAGCCCCAGATTGCTCCGCAGAGCCGCCAATTCCTTCGCAGGTTCCCAGAGTGTCATTTTGGTTGGTGGTGTGCCCCAGGATTTTGTAAATGTAAAAAATGTGCCGCAGCTCAAAAAAGGTTGAAAATCACTGGTTTAAATGATAGTTGTGTTTTTCACACTTTGTAAATATTGAATTAAGTAGAAAAGCAGACTAACAATACTGCGATTGGTATTGGTAGCTGCTCATCCTGCACTTGGATCCACAATCCAGTAAATTTACAAGAAACTGTTGTTTCTACCAGTTGATGGCAGCTCGGGGCCCCAGTACCAGGACAAGGATTAATGGGTCCCGTGCGGAAATGGCAAAAAGCACCCTCCACCAACAGCAGCCCCCCTCCCCAATACGATTCAGAAGTTCCTCCCTTTCTGCTCCCCTCCCTGTCCCTGGCTTTTCTCTCTTGAAGACTGCTGTAGTACTGACAGGGCTACAGCAATCTTGCCCCAGCACTCCCTTCAGCGGCTGTCACTTCCTGTGAGCTCAACAGCCATGGGAAGCACTGAGGAAAGTCTGCTGCAGCGCTGATAGAAAAGCTGAGCAGGGGAAGGGAACAGAACACTATGGGGATAGGGAGTATTGGGGTAGCACAGTATAGGGGGGCAGCACAGTAAAGAAAAAAGGAAGGTTGGAGGCAGCACAGTACAGTATAGAGAAAGGGAGATTGTTAAATGGGGCTTTGTTTGCTTAAAATATCAGTAACACGAAAAAAATTTTAAAAAATTAAAAAATAGATTGATGTGGCATTTATTCAAATACAGCACCTGTAAATATCTTACTTTTGAAGTTAAATTCATGAATTGTATTGTTTTTTGTTTATTCTTATCGTCACTGATAGGAGCCATGTTGTCAAATAGACCTCACCCAGCCCCATTGTTTTTTCTAGTGCTATAGAAAAAACAATGGGGCTGGGTGAGGTCTATTTGATGTTTTCAGGAAATGTACCCTAAAGGACTATTTCTAAAGCTGAATAACTAAATGTCATACCTTATAGACACAATTTATCATTCTTGCAAGCAAACTGAATATATAGTAACCATAAATTCATTTGAGGAATTTTGTCTTTAGAAAATATGTCTAAAGATTTGTAGGTTGCCAAATATGATGATATCAGAAAGTTTTAAGAATGGCCAATGATAATAACCAAGCATTATCTATTTATAGGAGTCAGGAGCTCTTGGGGGTAATTCAGCATAGTGCGAAGAAGTGACCTCCGGATCCTTCGCATCACTTCGCAGAGGCCGTTATGCACCTCAGACATCAGCAAACGCTTTAAAGGGATTCCAGTCTCGGCGAGGCGACTTGAGTGGTCTCGCTGAGACTGAAATCCCTTTAAAGCGTTCACTGATATCTGTGTGCAGGACATCAGCGAGAGCATAAAAGCCTCTGCGAAGTTATGTGAAGGATCCGGAGGTCACTTCGCACTATGCTGAATTACCCCTCTTGCCTCTACACACTGATTTACCTTCCCTAGTGTAGGATACAGTGACTGCATTTGGCTGCATGTACATATACTCTGTTTTATACTTTATGTAGGACAGTTAGGAGGCCACTGATTCTTATGTTGTCTGTGCCTTCAAGCAACCTGTGGGAAAATTTGTGAAGAATCTGATTTGGCAGCCTACTGCTGTTCAATGTCCACCTTGGACTCAGGGCGAATCAAAGTCGGCCTAAAGCTGCAGAAACAGTGTTTACTTTATTATTCCGGTATCCCCTATTTAAAAATGCTGTTTTAACAATGTAGAAATTCAGTTTTTTTTTTAATGCATTTTTTTTCCATCGAAAAAGTTGTTTTCGATCCCGTAAAAATCAGCAGAAATCTGAATGAATATGTCCCTTAGCATCCTGTAGATAAGAACGTTATAAGACAGATTGCTATTGGCCTCTGTTTTCATTTTTTATTGTTTATAATGATATGACCTACTTTTACTTCATCTTTTTTTTTTGTTTGTTTTTGATTAATCATTTCAGTTCCCAATGTTTATTGACCTTGGAATGAATTTTTGAACCTAAGTCCAAAAATGGAAAGCAGTTCTGTGATGTATGTGAATCATACACATAAAAGCAAAAAAAACATTTTTCTCAAACAAATGTGTAAACAAAACTCCAAATAAAGATCCAAATCAACATATGCAATGCAGCTTCTTTCTTAATGTGACCGGTGTGTGCCTCCAACACTCTGCTTCACAAAGATACATGTAACTGCAAAGAAACCTATAAAGAAGCGCAATAAAATTCACACTAATAGTGCATTAACCTTGGGTCACCAATTTATCAGTCAATCTTAGGCTTGATTTTTTTTATAAATTTAGGATTCTCTTTCATTATTCATCTCTGTCGGCTTTCCACTATGCTCTTAACTTAGTGGATGGTTGCTAGGTTTATTAACCCTAGCAACCAGAAGACAACTCAAATGTAAACAAGAACATATAAAACATGTAAACATATAAAACTGCTACCGAATACCAGCTGAAAAACTGACTAAAAAATCGACAACGTGATACAAGGTGGACAACCCCTTTAAGGTTAATGTAATTTCCCAGTCAGTTATTGTATGGAAATAAATATTTAGCACATATGAGAATATGAACAATATGGTCAACATTTCTTTAACCAATCTGATGATGGTAAAATCAGCTGTCCACTGCCATTGTATCTTGTTGGTGTTAAACAACAACAGATTAATAAAGAGCAAGACATGACCATACTGTTACTGATATTATTTTCATTATTACTATCTCCAGGATTAAACTGGCTATTTTTGTAATGTGAAGCTAAATAAAGATACATCTAAAATGATAAACAACTAAAATGATTCTCACCTTTAAAAAGTGAAATCTGTACAAGTAATAACTCACATATAGGAAACATCATACAATGGTTGTTGACATGCTTCATAGCAAGCATGGCATATCTCTACTGTATGCTGAGTTTTTTAGCTAATGTAATATGACTGCTACCTGTGTCCAGGTGGACCAGTCCAACACTGGAGGGGGGTTATTCACTAAAGTCTGAATTGTCGCAATAGGCTGCTACTGTTACAGTCACATCTTTATAACGAGAAGATTGTCGCAGTTACGACTTTATTATGGGAAAATTGTCACAATCTTAACTTTTAAAAAATTGTAGCGACTTTACAATGGGGAAATTGTAGTGGATTTACTATGGAAATTCGCAGTGTGCGAATTTGACAGTCGCACCTTAGTGAATAACCCCCTGGTAGTATTTGCAATGCACATTTACTCCCTGGTTAACAATTTTTATTTTACTTTAGCCAACCATGGCAACCTCTCCTTAGCCTTGTAACTCAAACTTAATAGTTATCAACCAAACACTCTTAACGTCACTATAATCTCTTCCTTTAGGTATGGTAGAAAAAGTACTGGGAAATGGTATTTTAAGGATTCTCACTGTGTGTCATTCATGATAATTCAAAGAATTGCCTTGTAACTCAGGGGCTTATATATTAAAGTGAGAATTCAACTGTTGAAGTGAATTTTCATCACTTTGGGTTGCTATGCTCCAATTCTCTACTCATTCACTAAACAGAGGATTGCCATAGCGAATTCACAACTGCCTCAGTAGCCGTCTCTAATGTGGTGTAGCCAGTCGTACAGTAGCAGCTCTGCTATCAGCCCCCTGATTTACCTCTTCAGTCTGGTAAAATTAAACTGGTGACACAGTACTCTTTGTCAAATTCATTACTGTCTGTTGCAGACTTGGATGCTTGATGTATAGATGGATATAGATGAGATATCTATGCCCATCCTCATTACTGGGACTTACAGAATAACCAAAACAGTAACCAATGGAAACTGCTGGGATGTATCAGTCCCAAAATCTCAGATAATCTGACTTGGATATTCTTTCTACTGTAGTTACTGAGAAGCTTACTGGATGAGCAATTTAGTGTGATCAAGGAAGGCTGGTAATTTTCTTACCTGCAATTCACATATTTGACAGCAGATGGTGATCTTGATTTGAAATTGTCTTAGAAAATAAATTAATTTGAGTAGCTTATTATATATAAATAAATAATATATATATATTTATAATATTATATTGTACTGATTGGTTGGTTGCTATGGCTTAATAAACCAGGCCAGTGTTTGGCTATGTTTACATATTAGCTTTTGTCACTACTTGGATCATTCTATAATAGTCTTCACAGTGTCTTTAATGGGTAGATCACTTTTCATAGCTTGTGTCACTACTTGGATCATTCTATAATAGCCTTCACAGTGTCTTTAATGGGTAGATCACTTTTCATAACCATTGGGTTAGACAGCTGCCAGTAAATCATAAAAAGTAACAACTATTCAGGGGCTCTGGATGAGCCACATCAGGATTATATGGCCATAATAATATCCTGCTTCTGCAACAAAACATATAGGAACAACATAAATGATTGTATTTATAGAAAATATCCATATATTTATATAATATTTATAAAGTGATTAACACTTTTGAAACCTCTAACACCCTTTACTTTCCAAATGTATATTTGAAGCTGCATATTGATCTGCTCGTTTTCTTTATTAACGTAACAAGGCAGTATGCACATACACATAATAAAAAAGTTGCAAACCTGCAAATCTGCTGAACTGTACATTAGAAAAATGTGCAAAAGTGTTTTCTTCAAGTGAATGTAGTTCTCCTATTTACCAGAAGAGGACACTGTTGCATAATATTTAGATATTTCATTAGTAAAACATGTGCAATACAAACAGAAAGAGCTACAGTAGCAACTTTCTGTTTATTTTCACACTGCGCAAGTAAATAAGTTAATGCATACTGGTTATTACTGCTGCTTCATGGTATTTGCTCTCTGCAGCTTGGGAGTAAGCTTTCAGTAATGCGTGCATTTTAGCGGTGGTTTCTATAGGCCGTGGTCAGATACAACAGTTGCTTCTCTCCTAACAAGGGACATAAGCAGGAGTTATCAGGGGAATAAATTGTAACTAAAAAGTATTTTTAATAATCTAATGTTAAATTTGATATTTGTGTTGTCACTTTGCATTTAATTATGAGTCACACAACACTTCAGTTCATAGTATACTTTTGTCCAGCAAGTGCTGTGTTAGTGAGTGTGGCCTAAGATGACAAGTACTCTGTGTCTAAAAGAGATGTAAATCCAATACTGCTTTAATATGCTGAATTGACTCATGTTTGAATGAATGGCAAATGCTCAAAATAACTGTGCCCCTTGCACTTCATAGAGCTGTCCTGATAAAGAGGCACAATAGTTTAGCAAAGCTTATACATGTATAATGTCAACTGCATGGATGTAATGTGTTTTCCCTTACATATTATCAGAATGAAAAGTGTTTTTATCCCTTTGATTGATATTTAGCTGAGGGACAGGACATTTAGGAATACAACTTTGGATCACTGATAAAAACACAATATTATAAAAGAGACAAACGGTCAGATGTCTTCATCTTCACAAACCGTCAATCACTTAGATTGTAAGCTCTAAAGGGCAGGGGTAGGGAATAATAACATGACTCCAGAAGAAGCTTCACACTTTTGAAAAGCAGCGAAATGCGTTGAGTACATTTTTATTGATGAGCTCGCTTGTCTTACTATGTTTGTGAGTATTATTTTCCTATTTCAAATGTATTAAAAAACGTTTTTACTCTATGGAATTTCTCCTGCCTTTTTTTATCATAGTGCAACATGTCCTGAGATACCGGTAAACTAAACTATCCAAGGCTTAGATGTGGTCCTATTGAGCTGATACTTGTTCTGCAATCAATTTGGTCTATATAAGATTGTCTGGTTTTTTAAACATTACTATTATCTGGCGAGCCTCCCCAACTTTGGGGGTGGAGTGTTTGCACTATTTGCACCTGATTTGCTGAGTGTCTCGTTTAAATTTTTTCCTGTCACTGCACCATTCATTTATATTTTGGTGACTGACCCCCCTTTCATTATTTATATTATGATAAAGCTTGCCTGTTTTTTGCACTTCGTTTTGCAGATTCACTGCATACAAGTGATACTGAAGACCAAATGAATTGATGATATCACCTAGACAAAGAATGCACAGGGAGAACAGGAGGGGGACAAGGACCAAGCTTTGGGCACCCCCACCTTAAGTGGGACAGGAGAAGAGGTGTCATTAGCATGGGCTAATATATAGTGCTGTATATTTTGTTAAACAGATACTGAAACTAATTTGTAGTGTAGAGAAAGGGCACTTGTGGACAGCAAGTAAATTGGTATCTGTGCAACTGTCTGCTAGAATAGTGGACGAGTGTCCTGCTGTACCACACTATTCAGTGAGGAGAATTATTTAGAAATGGGCAGTTATAGAATGACCGTTTATTTATACTGCAACTTGTATCTGCAATCTTTAATAATCTAGGTAATATATTCTCAGTACCCCTTGTGGGGCTTTTAATCAGATAGCACTTAATGCTAGGTTAATCAGGAATCATGGACGTAAGTGAACATATTCTATGTCAATAGAACATCTAACATGACGTACTTTTTGTTCAGACATGGAAACTGCACATTATGTCCTCTGTTGTTTTGGCAAGAGAACTGTTTCTAAAACACACAAAAAAAAAAACAGTCAGCAGCAGCTGTAGCCTCTTGGAGCTGTACATATCTGTTGTAATCTTACTGTGCCTTTAAAAGACCAGTAACATAGTTTATCTATGGGATTGGCATGCAAGATATTCCCACCCAGTACTTGTAAAACATGCATGTGTAACGTACGATAAGTTCTGTTTTTTTTGTTTTTTGTTTTTTTTTGTAGATAAGTACAAGTGTTGTGTTAACAAACACACAATCAGTGCCATTGTTTTTACTGGACCTTAAATAATACATGGCTTGGTCTCAACTGCTCTACAGATTCATTTAAAAAAACATGAAAATATCATGTTTAATATTTTGATTTTTAAGTACAAATTTATGGTAAAAATACAGTATTACTAAAGTAATATTTAATTTTCATTGGCTGGCAGTTTATAGATGGCAAAATGAACATTTCTGAACTAAAATCGTATAGAAACGTATATACCAGCCCAGAAAAAAACAAACACTATTTATTATTATTTATTGATTGTTTTTATTAAGTATGCAGCACAAATAAATGCTTATGGGACATTTTTAATAGTTTTGCCAATAGTTGGAGGTAAGTTGTCCTTATGTTGGAAACAAGATGCCTTATATAAAAGGCCACATCGCATCTATATCCATTATATGACAGAAGATATGTGAAGCTGACTGAGCTGCTCTTCTACTAATTAAAATTGTTGAGCTGATTTGTTTCACTGCTGTCAGAGAAAGTTACACGTTAAGTGCCAGGACATGCTATGTGAGAAAGGGAAAAGTTTATTTCTCTTTATTAGTGCAATCACCATCACAATTTACTCACGTTTAGGTAAAATCTGATTTCACCTCTAGGAGTGTTTGTAGTATTTTTATGTTCTAAACACTCTGTCCCATGACTAACATTCTGAATGAAGCAATTATTCCTGCAGCCTGCTGGGAGTAGAAGTGCAGATAAGGTCTTGTCAACATGGCTTTGCAGCTGATTCACAAATATAGTTCTAAAATGCAACCATGTATTCATTCTCACCTTCAGTCTCGAGCATTTGAATAACAAGCTAAGTCTGACGTGAGGGGAAGAAACATGCAAGCCATTGGAGAAGTAAGGAAGCTCACTCCCTGTTTACTTCTGTTGAAAATGGATTTGTCTCACACTGGGGCAAATGAAGTGCTAAAAGCAACTTTTGTCCAACTGTGCAAATTACAGTGAGGAGTGCTTGTAGGAGGAAGATACGAATCGGTTTCCAACTGTAAACAATCAATGCTTGACTATACTTGACTCCTTATGTTTTTAATCAAAAATGTATTGGATTTAAAAAATGTTCTTGAGGCTGACACCAATGCTATGCCTGACAGTACCTTTATGCATACATCAGAAAATATTTTATTGGTATATACAAAAACACACTCAAGAGAAAAGGATGAAAACATCTAAAATAAACCCATAGTGGTTTTTTTAGATGTTTTTACCCACTATGGGTTTATTTGAGATGTTTTAACCCTTTTCTCTTGAGTGTGTTTTTGTATACAGTATATCAATTAAAATATTTACTGATGTGTGCAAACTAGGATGCTGTTTCTTTAATATTGCTATTGGTTGGTTTGTTTATCCTTTTAGCACCATCAATGTTATTGTATGGTTATTTGTGCTCACATCCAGCATTTTTCTTTATTGACAGTGCCTTTATGGACATTACTGACACCTAAACAGTAACAACAGATGTTAGAAGCAGTTTTAGTTCCAATGTGTACTATCTGATAGGTTGGATGTGACAGTTCTAATTGAAGTGCTAGAGCATGTCCTCAGGTTTAGCAAATGCATTAGGCCAAAGGTTAGCACCTTTGTCTCTAAAGGATGAATCAAACTCTAAGGCCAGGGCCACATTAGCTACTTTTCACCTAAGCTGAAAAAATAGGGTTTCCTATAGGACAGCGGTTCTTAACCTATTTGAGACCATGACCCCCTGCGATGACGTCACCATGTGACGTTTGGGCACAACATCATCACATCACGTGTCACGTGATAATGTTCAGGTGGAACGTCATCACGTATGCGAGTCATGTGATGACTTTTGGGCACTATGTCACCATACCGGAACCCCTATATAAAGGGACCTGCTCTCCCTACTGGACTTACATCATGTTCGGCGACCCCTGTGAGAATGTCGTTCGACCCCTAGGTTGAGAACCACTGCTATAGGTTAACCCACACAAGGTATGTTTTGCACCATAGACAATAATAAGCCTAATTACCATCAGGTTAGCTTCAAGACCTTAGCCCACTGGAAACAATAGATACTATTTTTCTAGCTCAAAAAAAAAAAAACTGCCAGTGTGGCCTTGACCTTAGGCTCGGAATCTGGGCATTTGACAGCATCCAAAGTGTCAATAAAAACACGCATTTACCATGGTCCACTTAACATAGTTAAGCATGGTGTATGTTCAATTTATGATCCTATCATGAACAGTAAAATATGAAGATATAACGTTATATACCTCTATTATTATGTGCATAGATTACTTCTCCATACAGATTTGAATTGTTAATTGGAAGTCTATAGAGAATGCTTCATAGCTTTGTAATTTCTTTGGATGAAAATAACTTGTTCTATGATATTCTAAAAGAAATGTCAGTATAGAAATCAATTCATTGTGCTTCCTTATTTCAAAATATTGGTATTCCACCTGTAAATTTTAATAGAGGGGAATTCATCAACATGGAACAATTAAAGTTCCAGTAACCCATAGCAACCAATCAGAGGTTAACTTACATTATTCTAGTTTCCCTATACCAGTGAATACTGTCTGTTGATGCAAAAAGGGGGTACATTGGATACCGCTGAGGGGCCACCACCATAACAAACCAAGAATCAGTCATACAGTCATAACTAGGCTTTTAAGTACCATCCAATGAAACTGATGGCTTGCTGGGCATTGAGCAGATATAATTTATATAAGACCCTGTCTTAATGTGGGGGAAACAGGGTAGGTACTTGGATTTCTCACTCTACTCATATAATTGATCAGTGATCCACTCTGGAACCATGCTAGGTTGGTTTAAAACTGAAAAACTGGGCTATGAGTGTACTCCAGATACGTCCTGGATAAAAAGAGTGTTGCACTCCTGACTGTGCCAGCAGTTTAGAATTTTATGTTTAAATCAGTATGATCTAGTTCAAGGGTGAATCGCTGGGCTTTTTATGAATGGTAAAAGAGCAGTAAAACAAATAGTTTTTTGTATCCCTGTCCTAATGGGTGTTTGTAATGTGTCAGTAAATGATCATTTCTGGGCTCGTTCTAATTTATTCTAGTTTGACTAATGTAGAAACTCCAGAGAAGCTCTTGTAGACAGCCTCATAACCATATTTTCCTGGAATTGAGAGAACTCCGACCTCCACTCCAAAAAAACAAACAGGGTATTTAATATCTGGGAGGAATGTTTAAGAAAGTTCAAGTGGCAATATACATAATCACTGGAAAGTGAACGCAAAAGTAATGACCTTATAATGAGCTCCTCTGCCCTGTACTGCTTGCAGTCTCAGGCCATAATAAATAAGGTAATTTTCTTATTTCATTGTCACCTCTTCCTTTATAACTAGACAAAACTGAACATGCTGCAGTGCTGACTAGTCATCCGCAAAAATTCATTCTACGCTAATGCTTAGAAACCAGTACAGCATACAGTGTATATATATTTGGCAATTACTAATCAGCAAGGCAGATCATTGGTTTTATAGGTATCTGGATTTAAATGCATAGTTGGATGGGGGTTGTCACCCTAATTTCACTAAAAATTTGGAATTATCTCAGATGCAGAGACTGACTAAATATCTGGGCCCATTGACTCGCTTTCACAGTCGTTAGCAATGGAAATGGAGAAATGTCCATGACTGGAGAGATAAAAATTAAAGGACCAGTACAACAATTACGTCACTTCACTTCCCTAAGTGAATTTGCATCACAACACATCCTGTTACTGTTCAACTGACTATGCGTGAAGAGCATCTGATGCCACATAATAAATTTGCGTCTAATGGAAGGAATGGATGTGAAGGGAAGCAAATTTGCTACCCCCTAGTCAATTCCCGCTTTGTTGAACAAGCCTTTTAAAGTTTATCTCATGCATCCTTTTATTTTAAACTGAATATTATTCAAAGTAAAAAGTGCAGTTCAATGTAAAGGCTTCAGAACCATAAGCTGAAAGCTCTGAGCTCATTAGTCCTTGACATCTGGCCCTCACACAGAATAGAAGGTGGAGATGTTATCACTTACTGAGGAGAGTTTACGGTGAAGTCACTAGGGAGATGGATTTTCAAATTTGTTAAGAAGGCACAGCAGTTATATTATCACGAACATCCACAAGCTGCTAAACACCCTGTTTCCTAATAAAGTTCCATATTTTCCTTTTTTCCATCTCACTACATCATTCATACTGCTATATTGTGTCTAAATGTAATGGTGTCTACATGGGTAAACCTCACACAGTCCCAATAAACTACATCCCAAAGTCCAAACATTCATCAATAACACAGTGCACTACGCAAATGAAATGCATTAAACTACCTACAGTGCTAATAATAATGGGAATCACAGGTTACCTTGCCTCCAGGTATATGGTTTTCTCTGCATGACTGCCTGACATATATGTCCTACTCCCAACCCATCTATATTTCAAAGAAACAAATCATCCACACATTAGGGCCGTTATTGACTACTGTAAAATCTGAATAGTCGCGTAGAGCTATGAATTCACATCTATTCGCCACTTCCCCATGTTTGCTTATTAACTGAACTCTGCAAAGTGGCTAATACGCGACCAGTTCTGGCGTCTATGATAGTTATGAACTTTACAGCGCTCTTTGCTTCATTCTGCGTGCGCGTGCACAGGTGGAATATTCACAGAATACAGTTAGTGGGATATGATGAGACTCACGTCACTGAAATAATGAAAAGAGAAAAGAGGCTGCGCACGCAAAGGGATAAGGTTTATAACCAAAATTATTTATTAACCAGTAATACAGTGTATAGCAGAACATCATATCAGGGTTAAAAAACCCCCTTAGATCAGTAAATAATTTAGGTTATATACCTTATCTCTTTGTGTGTGCAGCCTCTTTTCTCTTTTCATTATTTCACTGAACCCTTTTAAGCCTTAGCCTGGCTCATTAGAGGTTTAGTGCCACGTACAAACCTAAATATTTGGTGTGCATTCATACTTACCCTTTCCTGTACTGATGTCATTTCCCTTTGCTTGATGAATTCGCTTCACTCCACATGACTTCTCATCCTATCATCCTACTTCTATCTGACCATGCCACGCTATGCATGTGACAGGCGATCGCCGCTGTCCGCCTGTTCAGCAAGTCAATTCTCCACTTAGTCAATAGTGAGAAGTGAATTTGCGTCTATTTTGACAATGTGACTCAAATTGTTGTGAGGTGAATTCATCCTTTAGTCAAAAAGGCCCTAGGTTTTCTGTGGGTAGTAACCATTGGTTTGAAATGGCAATTAAAATATTGTGTTAATTTTAACTCTTCCATGGTTCTATCAATCTTGTATCTGTAACCCCAACCACCACACACACACACACACACACACACACACACACACATACACAGTCTATTTTTTCTATGGAACGTTAAACAATATATTTTTATTTAGTTCCCCAGAAAGCCTAGTTTATAAAAGATGACTGCAAGCCAACAACAAAAAACAGCACACAAGTATTAAAAGAAGGAATTCAGCTTTCAAGATGATATATTTTAAATACTTCAAAGGAACAACTGCCATGTCAATTTTCTTTTTCTAGTGTTAGAGGCCCTTTAAGTCAGTAAACTTGTTTGCTTCCCAGGTGCTAAGTTACATTATAATACTTTAGCAGAATTCACAAATATAAAATATTTTGTGTTTATTTCATATTCGATATTAAAATGAAATGACTGGAAAAGCTTTTATTTACCATTACACATTGGGTTTCCTGTTCCCAAGCTTTTTACTAGAAAAAGCAGAGAGAGACACCCAGCTTGCTGGACAGAGCAGTGACTAAGACACACTTTAAAATGGCTGCCAACAAAGATTCACTTGCACTTACAGAGTAAGTGGCTGTTAAGAGGGGTGTGGGTTTTGCCATGGTGTGCGTTGGAACCTTACATGTTAACACTGTAGGTGGGACTTTTAGACAGCTCTTCATTAATGTATTTTCTTACTGTATCAATTTGTGTTTTAGAATAAGAGACCCTTTAAAGATATTATAACTGTTCAGCCTGGACACGACTATAAAATGCAGGGAATTCTGCACACATAC
The DNA here is from genome assembly GCA_019650415.1 of Pipa parva. NCBI lineage: Eukaryota > Metazoa > Chordata > Amphibia > Anura > Pipidae > Pipa > Pipa parva. Next base: position 18,049 of record WMED01004934.1, read on the forward strand.
TATTTGACTTATCTAGCCTTACAGCAGCTCAAGTATATCTTCTTAATTCATGACACATTATGTATCTTCATAGTAACTTACAAATCTCTACTTGCCTTCTATAGTCTCTTATTAAGAGCGAGAGAGTGTGTGTGCGTGTGGGGTGGACAAGTGCACTTTTAAGTGTAAGCGAGAAAAAAAAATCCAGGATGAAATCCACAGAACAGTTGTGCGCTCCGCAATGACTCTTTCACTGAGCAGCTGCTGAGGGCAGGGTGTGAGCAAATGTCTTTAGATATACACAGCCAAATGGCTGGGAGGGGGTTGTCTAAGTACTGCAGACAGTACCAGACTAAAACTCATCCTGAATGAAGAGTGCTGGCACCGTCTAACTATTTGTGGGCCTAATAAAAGAAAACTCAGTCTATTAAATTCATTTTGCTCTTCCTTTTATGCAGTAACGTAAAAGTTAATTCCCTTAAACTGCATTTCTTCTCTTTATATACTTAAAAATCCTAGATCATTCTATCTAGCAATATACATCTATATTCACAGAAAAACCCAGTGTAGAGAACTGGCCCTATAAACCCATTACAGTATGTGGTTTCATCTGCCCCTCCCTAATTCAGCCCAGCAATAACAACTTGAGAATAAAGAGATGATTATTACTTACACTGGATTCACACTAGCTGATTTTCAGATCAGATGGAAAAACAGTATCCATTGTTTCCTGTGGGATCATGCACACAGGGTATTGTGTTTTGCACCAGTGACTTTAGATTCAGAAAGTTTAGAAGGGAGGTGTTTGTATTAAATATTCAATTGCATTTACTTGTTTGAAGTTTTTGTCCAAACATAAGTTTGTAAATTCATTTATTTACCTTGCTTGAAACTACCTGTGAGTTCAACATTAATAATGTGCTCCATGCTTAACAATGCTATCCAGTGTACTGCTTGCACAATATGTACACTTCTTGAACAGCCACGAGGGTGCATACTACTGCGCAAAATGTGAGCATGTTGCTTATTTAGAAGCACAGATACTGAATCTAAATCTGCATCTTGAAACACTGAGAGAAACTAATAACCTGGAAAGGAGTTCAGTGCTCACTATGCAAGCGCTCACCGGGGAAGATGGGAATGGGGTTGGAAACATAGAGAGGCAGAAAAATGAGGCAGCTAGCTGGGTAACAGTTAAAAGGCAGGGTAGATGGAAGGGAAGCTAGTCCTATTCTGGCACACCCCAACAAGTTTGCAATGTTGGCAGATGAGGAGGATGTTAGTTCAGGGGTGACACTGCTGCAGGAAGGCACTTCCTCTGAAAGCCAGGAGCATGTCTTCTCCAGTAAGGAAGCAAACAGGGGATCCAGAAAGGCAAAACAGGTGATGGTAGTGGGAGATTTAATGATTAAGGGGGCAGATATGGCAATCTACCACAAAGATAATGTCAGCATGTTGCCTTCCTGCCGCTTGAGTTCGACACATCGCAGATCGGGTTGACAGATTATTGAGAGGGACTGGCAAGGACCCAGCAGACATAGTGCACATAGGTACAAACTTAGAGGTAGATGGAAGGTCCTTAAAAATTATTTCAGGGAATTATGCTGTAAGATTAGGAAAAGGACCTCAAATATGGTGTTTTTGGAAATACTACCTGTACCAAGAGCCACACCCTGAGAGGCAGCGAGAGATTTTTGAGATAAACAAGTGGCTCAAAAACTGGTGTAGGAAGGAGGGGTTTGAGTTTTTGGAGCACTGGGCCAACTTTTCTGTGGGCTTCAGGCTCTTCAGTAGGGGTGGGCTGCATCTAAATAGGGAAGGTGCAGCTTTATTGGTGGAAAGGATGGCTAGAAGAGTGGAGGAGTGTTTAAGCTACTCATGTATAAGTCAATCTCATGTATAAGTCGAGGACAGTTTTTGGGCCAACAATTATGAAATTTGCTATGACCCATGGATAAGTCGAGAGTAAAACTTGGGGTTTTTGTTAGCAAAACATATTAAAGAATTGTAAAAATACAAGATAGTAATAAGATTTTATTTATTTCTCTCAGCTACAGTTTAGTGTGTGTT
>WMED01004936.1:0-20093 GCA_019650415.1 Pipa parva
TTCTCTCTTCATATAATCCTCAGCGCTACCGCACTTTATTCTGGTTGGAATAAAATTGGATCACTGTTATACCTACCTACCCCCCATTGATAGGACTAAATCAAGGAAATTTTTTACAGTTTACTGTTTGGTATATTGAGAGGTAGAAGGTTGTGCAACAATTCAAAAACACATTAGTACAAAAAAGTAATGCCTTTCTCTCACTGCAATGTCGAACTCTGATGCTTACACTTTGACACCAAAGCACTGTAAGTGGTGTAAGGCACTGCTCATTATCAGACTCACTTTAACACAGCAGCATTGTAGTATTTAATAGAGCTGGACTAGAGGTTCAAAATGCAAATTTATGGCACCAAATGTATTTGATTTGATTTTCTGCTCTCTGGTCATTTTGGTGCATTTTATTTTAAATGTAAAAAATGCCTAAAACTGATGCAGAATGAGTTTACCATGTACGGAATGAAAAGTATTGGTTTTATTATGTAGTTTGCATGGTCAATGCATATAAATTATGAGTGACCATAATAAGAAGTTGAAACATTATATTTGTTTTTAGTTAGTTGTGGGGACTTTGAACTGAGTGAAGGATGAACTGGAGCCCTGTTTACTCCATCCAGTGATAAGGTAATCAGATACCAGACGCCCACTCCATGTCCCTGGGTCAGTTTGCAACTGATCAATCACATCGGAGGGATGAACTGTAAGACCCATTCTGAAATGCTCTGTGCTAATGTGGTGCAAGAATTAACCATTTACATAAGAGATATAGGGATAATTAGTTTGAAGTTAGTCCACAGACATGATGTCGCTAAGGGTTTGTAGTATGCAAGTAATGAGTTGTTGCGGCTTACAACTTAGTAAGTGATCCTTGTGTCTTCAAGAAAGTATAAAAACCCCAGTTTTTGCGCTATAATAGTTGCCTAACCTAGGTAACCTTGAGCATACTACCTTATTACTAAAGATAGCACACATGGTATGTTTGATTAGCCAGTTCAGCTGTTGAGTATGTGCAGTTGAAAGAACCCACACACTTTCCTCTCCAGAGAAAATGGAGGAAATCCAAAATTATTTTTAATAAGAACTTCTTATTTTATTCTGAGAAATGCAAGGTCTAGATGATTGAGATCATATATCTGCATATGCATCATGTAATGTATAGTCCAAAGAGAGCAGTAGAAATGCTTTAATAGTGTATAACCAGTAGGGATGCAGTTACTCTTTGGCAATTTCCAGGTTACTGTACAGTTATAATCAATAAGGCAGCTGCCAAGAAATTACCAGCATGTATTTACTGTTTATTTCATCATGTCATTGTTTCCTGATTTTCCCTGCTGTCCATGCTAGATGTGTCTAATATTCTGGTCTGTGGGTGTGGTTTACTACTTAAGGGTGTGGTCTAATGTCATCAAAGACATGGCCAAGTCAGTCCTGAATAGCTATTACCAGCAAGGAAGATGGAAGCAATTTTCTAATTTATCACCTATTCAGCAAGTGACCATGAGCCCATTTCATGTCTTTAAAAAAAAGAAATAAAACCATGTTTAACATAGAAAAAGGGTGCATTTAAGAAATAAAGTGATAATTTCCTTTAACATCAGCAACACTGATCTGATAAACAGCTTGCAAATGTCTTATCTGAGACCTTCTGGCAGCATAATTGAGTGCATTTGACCCAGTCACAGGAAGTGATGCGTAATATCCTATTCAGCACCAGCAATGATATAGCCAGAGACAGTTTTCAATAAAGCCAGTGCAAAAAGACATCTGTTGCTCTGTGAACAGACTCCTAGGTTTTGGTCAACAGCAACCATTTAATTAAAATTTTGATATAATGATTGGATTGGACTGTAAGATTGTTATACTTCAGACACAACTGGAAACTGCAAAACAGCGCACTGAAGGTGGCTCTAGCATTAATCAGAATTGCTGGCTTGTTTACTCATTTCATTATATTTAATTAGATTATATGCCAAGGAAAAATACGGTTAGGGTTGTTATTATCTAGTGCAATAACTATAAAACTTGGATTTACAAGTGTAAGTGCTAAAACAGAAAGACAAGTAATTGATTTTGTTTCCAACAAAGATGGTAATTCTAATTTTTTTTATATACCATATATGGGCTTTTTTTCTATATTTTATTTTGCATTCAGAGGTCTATGACATTTAAAGATACATCTTATTTTACCTTAACAGGGCAAATTTTCCATTAAATATAAAGTTGTCCGGTCGCAGCCCTCAATCTGTTCAGCCTCTTTCACAACTGTTTAGTGCATCCCTTAAATTAGACTAGGGCCACTCTAGCAGTAAAGACCACTCTATTTATAATATATTAGGTTTCTTTTCAATGTAAATAATGATAACTGATTGATTGGGTGTCTACACTACTGGGAGGGCTGTTGTGCAGGGTAAATTGAGGGCTAGCACTGGAACTGATGTAGGCTACTGTACAGTATAGCTAACTGATGGACAATTGGGTGGGTTACTGTGATGTTTGCAGTGTAACTGATGAGACTACTGTGCAGTATATATTTTACTTGATGGGCAGCGTGGATTTAGTAGACAACTGGGCTATTGGTCAGTGTGCAAATAAAATTATGGTTATAGTTGAGTTGGTACAGCATTAACTGTTTAGGTGTCCGTACCCATTTTATTCTGAAACTGGTCCCTGGCCCTCTTTATTTAATTGTGTAGCTCCCAACTCACTAGTTGTTTTTGAGCTGCACCAACAATAGAATTGCTTCAACCAAGCTTCTAAGATATATATTGCAGGATTGTTTTTGCCCTAGATAGCTTAGCTGCCCACCAACTACTGTTGCAGTGTGTTACAATACCACAACTCCACCTGACACGTGTGAAGTTGAAACAGAGAGAGGGTTATCACTTTAACAAGTACTGGCAGAGGTGTACATAATATAGAGGCAAGGAATGCAGCTTTTACTGGGCCCATTGAAAGATAGGGCTCAGAGCTGCCCCCAACTGCAAGAAACAGGTAATTTCATGCAAAAGTTTGGTATAGGGGGGACCCCTGGCAATTTGAACTGAGGCCTATACTGATGTATATATGGCATTGAGGAATGGAATAAAAGTGATCATAGTATTGTTTGTCTCTCTATACAGACATTCTCTTCCATTTTCCATTCTTAGACACTTCATAAGAAAATACATTATTAAAATACATATTATTAATATTGAAAATACATAATATGACAAGACCAGAGACAGATCAGCAATTCAGGCATTAAAGTTAAAGTGTATAAAAGATTTTCACTCCGCCTTCTTCAACAAGCTTGTTTGTAACATTACACTGTGCATAGAAACAGTTGTGATATTTGTCTATATAAAATATGTAATTGCAGGTTACTGGGAATAAAGCAGTCGTCTTTAAAGTCACTGAGACAATGTGAAATCCCATTCTCTGAGTAATGCAATTTCACTTTGTCGTAATGCAAATAAATTGGACCTAATTGAAACAGGGGGGTACAATTCAAATGCATTTGGCAGACTTGTATGTATTCAACTTGGGAGCTCATAGAGATAAATGGAGGTGGGAGAGATGGATCAATTGTCTTGCATCATCAAATAAAGAGGTGCAGTAGAGGCCTAACATACAGTAGGTTCCCCAAAATCCATGACCCATTGGACATCATCTCTATATATTTAAGAGACATCTGTGACATTTTGTAAATAAGCTGGTGCCTCTTTAAATCCTTTGTTTTATTTGAGTACAAGGAGGCGAAGCTTAAAACAGTCTACTGTGAGCTACATTTACCTTAATGTTAGGAACTTTAGTGTGCAAGAGCCAACCAACTTCTTACAAAAATTTTCAAATTAAATTTTATAACCATTTGGGCAGGAAAATTTGACACTGTTTATAACCCTCTGGGTTATAAATGTGAGTATACCCAATGAATTAGTTGCAGGTATGCTTAGTAATGCATCCTTTTTTTACATCCTGTAGTTGCAGTGCAAGCCAGATTGCCTCAGTGAGAGTAGAGTGTCTAGCTGCACAACAAAGTCTGGGAGCGAACGGGTTTATTATTAAACCAGCAGACGTGGACGCTGAACTGTGTTGCAACACACAAGGCCTTAGCTGATTAACTTTTAGTGGAAGCTTTAGCAATAAATGTACACAATGTGGCCTGGTTTTCCCTTGTGTCCTTACCTAAGATTTCATTTATCAATGTTTCGGTCAAAACCTGTACAACCTTGGTTGACATAGGTTTTATTTAGAGAATAATGTAAAGTACTAATGTGTAGATCACGCAAATTCCTAATTTAGATTCAGGAAGTCATCACACTTTTACTGATAATTTATTTAGAGATTAACTTTGTATGAGTGGTAAGCAGCTTCATGGTGAGCTCATTCTCCGTCTTTCATCTTGTACTACATGTGATGTCCTCCTATAGGGTTGCTAAATCTAAAAAATATAAACGCTGAGGGGCAGGTTAGTAATAAGTTTAGCTGCACACCTGGATCCCAAAGGGAGACTAAAATATTTTTGTTCCAATTGACCTCTAGTTATGTCTGCCATGGCCTACTGTTTGCACTTTCTCATAATTTAATTGAGCTGCCTAACTAGCCTAGCACAATTATACTTTTGTAACTATTACTAGGATCTGATATACTGAGGATCTTGTTTTAACAGCCTCCATCAGTCCTTGTCACAAGAAGTGAATTTAAAAGAGCAATATTCCAAGGCTGTAGCTGTTTATGAAGAAGCATTAAGGAACAGAGAGGAGCTGCTTAGCCTCACCCACCAGCAAAACCATGAACTATGCCTTCAGCTGCAAGAATCGCAACACCAGTGTTCCCAGCTGCAGGGATCCCTGCAAAGTTCAACTGCTTGCCAACAGGAGTCAGAGGAAAAAGTGCACAAGTAAATCTCTTTTTTTTTTTTTAACCTAATTTTGCAATCTAGAATGCAATGCATGTATAATATAGAAATGCTGACTTTGCTTTTGTCTAAAATTAAAAGGGGACGTAAAGTCAAAGCTATGATTTATATTTTATTATTTATAGCTAAAGAAGAATACTTTAATGAATTAAATTGCACCTGTCACCTGAAAACTAATACTAATTTAGGTTCTACTAATGAAATAAACATTTTTGTAAATATATATGTATTTTTTAAAAATGTACCTTCATACGGTGTTTCTCTCTGTCATCTTTCCTGTCAGCCGGACTTATTCTTTCCCGAGTCGGTTGGGCAGGGCTAAATGATGATTGACATTATAGCTCCTCCAATCAGATCCCTTAAATTATAATCTAGAAACATTTACAAAAATGTTGATTTCATTAGTAGAACCTAAATTAGTATTATAGTTTTGAGGTAACAGGTACACTTTAATTCTTTGTTGTTTTCATTTCATTTGTCAGATATTAATGCCATAACTATGTTTAACCTGCTATTAACCTTCACATAGGATAGAGTTTTAGTAACCAGGGCCAAAACAATGTTTAATGGCACCCTAGGCAACAATGCCAAAATGCCATAGTTCCCCATACAATGCAGCAATACCCCTATATAGCCGATCTGCTCACAGGAAATGACAGGGGGAAGTGCCTGGGCAAGGACTGCTGTAGCGCCAACAGCACTACAGTACAGCTACAGCAGTCTTACAGAGAGCAGAGCCAGGACAGAGGAAGGGAGGAGGGTGCCCACCAGCAGCAAAGGCTTCTTATTCAAAGACATTTTTGCAGGTACTACATAAAAATAAATGCCATGCCAATTTTTTGGTTTCTCTAGTCCTTTAAAATTAACAGAGGCACTCTGCAGCACATTTCTCGAAAAGCTCAAGTCATAGCATACCAACATTGTGTATGCAGGTCCTGCAATAATGTGTGTTGCATATAGTTTAGTATCCCTTTATGGACTGAATGTGGTAAGTTGTCATCCTGATTTTGCTTCCAGATGTTACCATGCCTTAGTATACCATTGTTCAGTCTTCTGTAATATTTTTCACCTACCAAAGAGTTTACTATTTTTAAACTATTTGCTGAAACTTTTAGCAAAAGTATCTCATTTACAGGTGGATGCATCGGTCACTGTTATAGCTTTATGGCCTGACCCAAACTTTTCACATTAGAAGTTTTTTGCTTGCAGTTTTATAGAATCTCATATTTTTACTGACTTATTAATATGTAACTTTAACCATTCTCAAAATTAATAAGAAGTTTTTATTTTAAAGGGATATTATCCACAAATCTTCCATCTTTGATGTGATTTCATTTTTGGCACACCTATGAACATCTCTCTACTTTTTTTGTGATCAAAGATAAGCAGTCTAATATTGTCATTAAAATGTATTATTTTCTGCCTTTGCACAAGTTTTTCTATCTACAGCATTGTGATGGTAAAGCTCACCAGACAGTCCTGACGAAAGCACTGGTTTCCTTCTGTTATAAAGATAGCCTGTAAAGGCAGATGAACTGCAGTGTTGATGAAAATAAAACAGGCAATTCATCTCTTGTACACATGCAAAATTTCTATAACAAATTGAAAATTAAATAAAGGATTTAAATGCTTATTCTACTAGGGGTGATTCTGAAGGGATGGCAGTGAAGTACTTACTGCTGTGTTGCTTCCTGCTTGTATCAACACCTTCACTTCCTGCTTCCTCTTGAATTTTGATGAGCAGAGCAAGCACAGAGGGAGAATTGTGATGTAATACTGCTTATGTGCTTGCTCTGTTTGCCAAATTTCAAGAGAAAACAGGAAGTGAAGAGGATCGCGGTCTGAACAAAGAATAAATGAAGAGCGGTGTTGAGAAAAGCAGGAGACAGTGATGGAGTGGCAAAGAACATAAGGTAAGTATTTTACCACCCCTGCCCCTTCAGAATCATCCATTGGAAAATGCGCGTTTTGTTCTCCTTTAAGCTATTTTTTCCAAAGACTAATCTAGTTTATTAAAACAATATGTTTTGCTTTAAGGCACAAGTATCTTTTTTCCTGATAAGATCCTTTTTAAGAGCCAAAAGGTGCTTAGGGATTTGTAGTGAAAACTACTGTATAAAATCATTGTTGCATCTTTACTGGTTTAAACTTCCTTCTTATGAATGAAAATGTGTCCTGAATTTTATAGATGGTTGGCAACCCTGACTCATTTAGGACAATGGCAAACATTTTCTTGTTTATTCAATAAAATTACACTTTCACCCGTGTGCTTCAATATGAATTACAGAAATAGCCTTCCACTGAGAGACCACTGCTGCTGTGAAAATGCCATGTGCGCCATTGCCCTTTCTGTTCTGTGTAATTGTTCAGAAAAGCTGCAGCAATCAACAAATAAGGTGTTCCTTAAGGATCATTATTTGTGGAAGGCTATTTTTGAAAGTTGCATTGAAAGCACAGGGGTGAAAGTCATAGGTGCACGCAGGCCATTTCATTAGAGTGTGCCCCTAAAGAAAAAAATCTTAAGGCTAGGTTTACACTGGCATTTTTATAAGCGGTGTATCATCCTGTGTGGTGCCATTAGGCTGTGCCCGGGCAAACCAGGCACACCCTGTGAGCATGCCTATGGTGAAAGTGTAATAACCATAATTCTTGAATAATAAAGTTTTGTCTCATTTGAACCCCTACCAAAACAATGTATGTCTTTTACCTAACTGAACCTAAGATCTAACGTGTTAAGGAAATCTGTAAATTAAAGCATCAGCAACACCAGTAACAGTAAATTGTGTTTTGGATTGTCGTGGCAGTTATTCCGATGCAGTAATTATAAAAATGTAACTTTTACATTTGAAATCGTGATTTTTTATTGTTCTGTGATTTCTCTCTTTGGTTTAGAGCCAAAGTTGGCTTTCACTTCATTAATATATATTATCTAAAGCTCGATAGAAAAGTATAGTATAATTCGCAACAGGCGTAAGTAAAGGGGTAGCCCCAGAGAGTGAGGTGGAAATCCTACTATCAGTCAGGGTACTGAGTTCAGGGCTAAGACTACCCTGTGTTCCTGTGGTATTGCTGGGTTCCTATGCTGTGCTGCTGTGTTATGTGGAGAGAGACCAAAGGCTGCTGCTGCATAAAGACTGCTGTTTCCATTATCAGATGCTGCTACAAGGAGGCCGGTGTTGTGAATAAAACAACTGATTATTTTGTTATGACTTTTTCTCAACATTAAGGGGGTAATTCAGCATAGTCCAAACTTACCCTCCGATCCTTCGCCTCTGCTCGCACAGACTGTTATGCGCTTGCTGATGTCCTGCACGCGGACATCAGCAAACGCTTTAAAGGGATTCCAGTCTCGAGAGGCGACTCGAGTCGAGCCTCGCCGAGACTGGAATCCCTTTAAAGCGTTCGGTGATGTCCGCATACAGGACATCAGTGAGCGCATAACAGTCTGTGCGAGCAGAGGCGAAGGATCGGAGGGTAAGTTCGGACTATGCTGAATTACCCCTAAATGTTACATGAATTGTGCTCAAGGATTTTTTGCCTTCCTCTGGATCAACATTGCAGGAAAATAGGCTGAACTGGATGGACTTGTGTCGTTTCTCAGCCTTATAAACTATGTTACTATGTTATGTTAAAGCAGCGGTTCTTAACCTGTGGGTCGCGACCCCGGCCGGGGTCGCACGACCACTTCACTGGAGTCGAGAACCGATGTGGCACCCGGAAGCGCCCGCAGGACCCTTTTTATAAGGGTTCCTGCAGGGTGACGTCGGCCCAAAACGTCACCACGTGACACGCGTATGTGATGACGTTCGGGTGAAACGTCAGTCCGTGACGTCACAGTTTGGGGTCGCGGTTCTCAAAAGGTTGAGAACCGCTGTGTTAAAGGAAAACTACTGCTTAACTGTATGCTTGAATGTTAAAGCGGTGGTTGCTGTTATACTTAGGGGTTTCACTGGCTAAAATATTGCTACCTGCTCCCAACCATTTTACTAGTTCCCCACTCTGTCTATGTGTGTGTGACTGAATAGGAAAATTAGATTGTATGTTCCATGGGGCAGGGACTGAAGTGAATGGTGAATCTCTGTAAAGTGCTGCGTAATATATCAGCGCTATATAAAAATGAATAAAATAAATACAAATTGCACATATAAGAAAGGAATGTTAAGAAGCCAGTGAAAAATAATATGTCTTCTAATCACCTAGCCTCAATTCTGTTTGGAGCAGGCCTCAGCCTCTCCATTTTTTGCAGGACGCTTTTTATTTTAATTTTATATAAACCAAATTTCTAAAGGCCAAATATTACATTTTTTCTTTTTAATATTGTTTTTCTTGTATATATTTAATAAGTACATCTCAGTTCAGTCGTTAATAAGTTTTGTATGATGTTCACACAAGGGGATTGCATATTGTAAATGCAGGTGTCATAGAAAACAATGAGATTCTTTTGCAAGTAAGTAGTTGCATAACTACTTAATAGATACAACCAAGTTGCAGATGTGAAAGATACTTCAGCGCTATAATGGCTTCCTAGTCAACTGACAATATGATGGTATTAAATATAAGCTATGCAATATAACCATACTGTCTTTTATAAAGATAGGTAGAATCTCTATCATAAGGCCAACCAAGACTGCTGTGTATGGAAAGGAAGAATCTTTAATTATCTTTAATTTAGAAAAGGTTCAACATATTTTGCAGCACTGTACAACAAAAAGGAGACAGACATTGAATGACAATAAATATATAAATACAGTTAAATAAAGGGATGAGTCACAAAAGGATAGAGGGCCCTGCACACAAGAGCTTACAATCTACAGTAGATGTAAATAAAGAACAAGACGTAAAAGTTCATCAGTTATGCATCTCTAGTAACTGATTGTGTATGCTTACAATCTCGGAATAGCATATGATTTTCTGTGCCTGAAGTAGGTACAGTGAGGGATCAACCAACAGTAAAGAAGGAGGGAGAGGTGTAGGAACTTGGGGGAGAGGGTGAAGTTGAAAGTGGGTATTTGTTTAATAAGGAACAGGGTGCCTAAAATAGGCTATGGGGAGGTTATAGGCTTCTCTCAAGAGGTGGGTTTTCAAGACTGTTTTATAGCTATAGATGACAGCTGACATTTTAATAACCCTATGGAGAGCATTCCATAAAAAAGGTACAGCATGGGAATAATCTGGTAACCAGGAATTACAGGAGTTGATGTGGAAGGAGGAAGGTCTTCAGCAGAGTGTAAAACACAAGCGAGAGTGTTTTTGGTAACTGTGGAAGAGATATGCGCTGGAGAGGGACAATTTTAGTTAGAGCTATATTGGTAAGATGCGAGAGTTAGGTAAACCGAGTAGAGGGTTACAGTAACCAAAACAGGAAATAATGAGAGGTTATATAAGAGCTTTGATTGTGTCATACATACAAATGTGACGATACTAAAAACGCTGCAAAGGTGCAAGTGCCAGGTTTTAGAGAGGCCTAAATGTGAGGAATAAATGAAAGTTTGGCAGAGAGCTTGTGATGTGGGGTGTTTGTAATGTTTTCAATGGTGATGGATATGTCAGGGTTGAGACTGGTGTGAGATGGAGAGAAGATTGAGTTTTGGTTCTATTCAAGTTAATTTTTCTGGCCTGTAACTATAGGGGTCACAGATGTGTCAGGGCCCGAGCTCCCAGGCTCCTGCCCATCATGCCAGGACCACAACCCCCCTGTGCAGTGTATGTGCCTGGCACACCTTGAATCAGTTTTGTCCAACACAAGGGCTCATGAGTTGCTATTTAAGCCACTGTTAGTTTGAGCTAATAAAAATCAGAACATATACGAGCCAGCACAGTGTGCTTTAATGCAAAATTGTAGTACTTCCATATTTTGTAATGCAAATCTGCTTTACGAAACGTGGAAGTACTATATTAATCAATGTAAATTCTAGGACAACTATATTTTTTCTCTTTTGATGATTGGAGTAGGCAGGGCTGAATTTCACTATAGGCACAAGAGGCATGTGCCTATTGGTGGCTCAGTCAGAAGGGTGCCTCACTCCTATACAGGGACATAGGCAGGGGCAGTCAAGGAGATTCATTTTAATTGTAAAAGTATTTTTAGTAGTCAAATGTTGATTCTGACATTTGTTATTTCACTTTTCATAATATTAGTTACACAGTACTTCAGTTCACTGTAAAATTTTCTGTTAATTTTTACAAAGGTCAAGTAGTGGGTGTGGCCTGCAGTACCAAACATTATGTGCCTATAAGCTCCAGAGATGTAAATCTGACACTGATGGTAGGGATTCTATTGGCATTTAAATGTGTCTGAAACCAGCATTCCTTGGACCTGACATTTTAAATAAGAGCAAATATACAGAGAGATAATATACAAAAAACTATATATTGTGGCAGACTGGATAGAAACATTTTGGTTCTTTCCTAGTCTAAAGGTTTCACTTTTGAGATTAATCAGTAAAAAGAACAAAAAATTATTATTTATCCATCAGATAACATAAATATAACGCGCTTTTTTTTTTGCAATATATTATATTTTTTCTCTTGTTTTTGCTGTTAAAATCCTCTTCTGCCTTTTTCCAGTCGCTTTCTATATTTAATGAACAAAATGAATGGAATGGATAGCTGATTCTACAGTCTTATGCCTCTAAGCGTCTTCCCTGCCTTTCTATGCTGTCCTGGTTCTCATTGAAGGGGTTAAACATATATATTTGAAGCACCTGACAGATAAAACAAGGATTCCCTACTGCTGAATCGGGCAGCTGTAAATTTTCACTGAAACTGTAAATTCTGTGTTTAACCTTTTTCTGTATATAAATGGTTATTAAAATGTCAGTGTCCTTTAATTTCCTGCTGTCCTAGAATAACCTAGTCAAATTGGTTTCTTGGATTTCTGTAAAAGATGTGATTTGTCCTACGATGGAAAAAAAAAAACTGTATTTGGACCTGGTCATGTAGGCGTATTTCAGCTGTGTGTATATTCTGTTCCCTTTTCCTGTACTTACATGCAGAAGCGATGGCGCTCACAGGCAGCCTGTGCTTAAAGTAGCCGATAAACACATCCAAAAGACTGTTAGGGGCTTATTGATCAAAGTGAAAATTTGACTGTTGAAATAAATTCTTATCATTTCTGGTCGCTGAACTCCAATAATCGCAAATTCTCCACTTCTAATTCACTAAACAGAGGATTCCCTTAGCAAATAAACAAACAGCGTCATTAGCGTCTCTTGGGTATTGTGGTGTAGTCAGTCAGACAGTAGCAACCCTGCCATCAGCCCCCTAATTCCCCACTTCCATCTGCCAAAGTAAAACTGGCAAATGTGACACAACATGCCTTGGCTAATTAGAGACTGTGACTGATTCTGACCCTTGAATAGGCAGATTACCTGCGTGTGCGCCCGCAAAGTGGTGGGAAGAGTTCTGTAAGACCGCAACTGGCGCAAGTGTGCGAATGGTCCACAAATTCGCCACATGGTAGAATTTGCTGAATATGCAAAGGTTGTGAAAGAAATAAATGTGAATTCAGACCTTTACACGACAGTTTGTAATTCATGAATATGCCCCTTAATTGCGCAAAGCTGAAAGCATCCATGGTGGCACTAAATCTTTTTAGTATTCCTTTTATGATTTTTTAACATGTTACAAAATTAATTTCTCTTTGGTTCATTAATGGTAATGTATTGTCTTTGGCCTCTTACCCTGCGGTACTTACTTTTTTCATCCTTCCTGTCATGTTCACTATTTGCTACCTTTAACATTTTTTTCTATGTTTTTAAAGTGGATTTCTACAAAAAGTCTAATATGGGGCTTATTTATTAAAGTGCAAATTCGACACGTGTAGCAAATTCACATCAAATTCAAATTTCGCTTGGCTCTGACAGATGCGAATTTGCAACTCCTTATTCACTTAACAGTAGATTCACTTGGGAAAGAAACAAACCATGTTTTATGCATATTCAGATAAACAGTAGCAGACACATAGTGATGCAGATTCGAGCAAAGTTCTGTCATTTTCCCATGATTCTCACTGTTTTTCTATGGTTGTGTTTACAGGAGACAGCGACAGTAAAACATCATGTAATCATAGAAAGTAGGGTCATGGTGAGAATAAACAGCGCCATTTTATAAAGCATTTGAATTAGTCTTTTGATGTCATCAGATTCTAAGAGGATTGTCCTGATCATAAATCCAGTACATTATATTGTAATATAATGTAAGCAGTGCATTATATTATAATGTATATTATGTGCAGTGTGTGCTACAGATTCTAATATCAGCCAAGCAAAACCTGTGCATTTTTTGAATTGAATGGTTTGAATTCTTCCCACTTGAGTTCTCATCATTTATTCTGATGGGTTTAAGCCATGTCATAAACACATATTTCACAGCACTGGCTCCTTCTACAATATAAAGAGACCTTTCACAACCCCAGCCCATCACTTTGCTGCTATATAATGGTTTAATGTTTGTTTCCAAGGAGTCATCGGACATTCACTCTACCCAGCATGGCAATCACTCAGGGGCACTGAAAGTGGTGACTGCTGTGAAAGCTCACACAAGTTAAACAAGGCCAAAAACACACACAGTAAAACAAAGCCCACCCAGTGCTAAACTCACACAATCACAAGATACATAAAAAAAAACCTTGTTGCCTTTTATATGGTGAGTCCTGGTCTTAAGGCTCAAGATGCACAAACACACATGAACATCTGTTCCAGGCACTTGTGGGGTGCAGAACAGAGAAATAAAAAAAAAAGTCAGAGACAAATCAGCTCAGTGTGAAGTGACTGCAGCTTGGCAGAAAACCATCAGGAGGGGCAGGAAGGTTAAGACTTGGTTACCTTTTCCTAACACAGCTGTGACAAGTATGCTGCTGAGTCTTGTCATTCATGAGAAGAATCACTGGAGGAAGCCATTGCAAAACCCAGGAATGTAGCACAAGCTCGTGAAAGAAACAGGCTCGTTTACGCCATCACACACACAGGATTTTTAGTGGCATGGAAAGAATGCACAAAACTGTATTCAGCTTCTGAAATGAAGCTGCTGTCCCGCTCTCTAATCTTCTAGCTTTCTAAGTCTTGTGATGGAAGCTATGGAGTTACCTGGGTAAAGTTCCCATAGCAACCAATGAGAGGTTCATGTTCAAAGCAACAACAGGGCACTTAGAGGTAGCTGGTTATGTGTCCCTGACATTGCCAAAAACCATGTTTTTTTGTTACAAAATCCATTGAATCTCACTTTTGGAGCCCTAAATTCTGTCCATTTATGCTGTGTGTGATAGTTCATCTCTGTAGACTTAAATGACCCTAAATAGATTGTGTCCTATTGAGCCCCACAATCTATGGTTTGGATGAAGCAAACAGTATAGAATTTTCAACCCTTATGTAGAATTCTAAATCAGATGCCATGCACTAATTAAGCAGTGCGGTCACAAGTCTCTGTCTACATACAAAAATAAACCATATTTTACCTCAAACGCTTGCTTATTGAACTTGAACTTGTTTCTTTTAGGAAGCTTTTGGGACTTAGGTGTATAACAGCATGGAGTTCACTTGGTTCAACTTCTAGATAATGCCAAACCTCTGTCAAATACATTGCGGGAATTATAGTTCTGCAACAGCTTGAAATGCTAAATACTGATGTATGTTAAAATTTCAGTGGAGCCCAGTCTGCTACTTTGCTGCTTATGTTTCTAAGCTAAATGACTGTTCCTTTTAGGTAGCAATCCATTATTACATAGTTTTTTTGTTTGTTTATTTTTTTGTAGATCAGAAAGTGAGCATTTTGCTATTGAGAGTCAGCTGTATACTTTGCAATACTATGTAAATATGCTTTTTTACTTCTGTATGAAGTGTGCGATTGCTAGACCTAATTTGTTTGTGCTTTCAGTCTTACTAAATATTAGTCTTGACTTTACAGATTTTTCCTCTGCCAGACAGTTGCTTTGTGTGTGAATTATTCCACAACAATCACATCCCACCGGTCTCCCTCTCTGCCATTTACCTAAATGCGCTCTGTATATTTTCTCCTGTTAAATCAATAGCGCTGTGTTGTAATGTGCAAACTTCTATCTGTAAATGACTTATGAGCAAACTCTAATGATGAGTCTAAGTTGTCACCCTTGATCCACTTGGCTTATGTAACATTTGGCTTCATTTAAAGGAAAACTAATGATAAAATGCATCTTGCTGTTTTTGGAATTGAGTAAATTTTGGCATTTGCAAATAAAGATTTAAAGGTTGTTGTGGTTAGATTGAATTTAACAGGTGCTTGCAACTAAATTACAAGCTGCTTATGAATGAAAGAATTTTGTAAATTCTGAAACTAATTTCATACATCTGTATTTATTTAAAAATAAGGTAACATAGCAGACATGTACTCACTGCTTTAAATTACAGTTGATGTTTACTTAGCACATTTTTTTTTATAGTAGTATAATAGCTTCTCCTCCTTTCCTGTTCTAACGATAGTGTAAACCACAGCAGGACATTATGGAGGAATCATAAAGCTAGCAGTGATAAAGAAGACTTCTCCAGCACAATAAGGTGAAAACCCGCACAAGGATTTCCAATCTGAATCCATTCATCTACATCATTCTGGAAGAATTTAGCTACTAACTAGCTTATGCCTAACCCGGTGTCTGGTCTGATGACTTTGCACTGCTGGCTTACTAGACATTGGGAGTAACATTTTTACTCTAATTCTGTACAGGTAGTCCTCGACTTACGACGTTGATCCGTTCTTACATGGCATCGTAAACTGGATTTCGATATAAGTCGGACCATAGGGTGTTATAGCGTGCTGGAGACTCGTTTTCCTTGTGTAACTGGGTACAGTGTACAGAACTTTACTCTATTCTTCTGCCGCTGCACGGAGTTGCACGTATGTAAGTCAGAATGAGGTGTCATATAAAGCGCCATAACCACGAAACAACATAACTTGAGACCGTTGTAACCCGAGGACTAACTGTATATGCTTACTATCTTTTGCAATAAATGCTTTTGTGTTCAAGACTCCAACTGTTACAGTAGATAAAGAATGGCTTGAACCTATCCTTTCTATGTATGTCATATTGGTGCAGGTTTACCCACAGGGGCAAGGCAGCAGAGGGTCTCGATGTTTGTGGATACCCTGCCCACATAGTTGGGGAATAGGGTCCCAAGAACCTTGCAAGTTGCAAGTGGTGGGAAGTTTGCAGTGAAGCTCAAAGGCCTCACAAGCCAGTCACTAAGCCATACATCTGCAGTACTGCAAATGAAGGGGTTAATCGATTTTAACCCTTTCCTTTGCTAATTACTTGACTTTAACTTCTATTATCATTACTGATTTTTGTTGCTGACACTTTATGCTGGTGTGTTGACTGTTTTGACCATTTTCCTTTCCTTACTTTGGTTTGTGGTTTTAGACTATCTTGCCATTATATATATATATATATATATATATATATATATATAATATGAAGCTTGTGTCTGGTTGATATTGGGCTTGTATCTGTTATGGCCTTATCTGACCAAAATTTCTATCTACCTCATATTAGTGGTGTTGGATTTCATTGGAATAATACGAATACTTTAATACTGCTACTCCTACTTTAAAGGGGATCAGTACTTTCATTTTTGTTTCTTGATGGGAGGTTGCTGTGATCACATACATTGAAAGTACCCCTAACTGCATCAGGTTTTCTCTTACATTAGATTAGCCATACCCACATTAGCTTAGTTTGTTGTGCCATGGTTTGGAGGAGAGTGTCTTGGGGTACAACATGGGAGGTTAATGCTCGATGTCACATTTTATACTAAATTATGGAATGGTTATAGTGATGGAGTCAAAGACATTTTAAAGGTGGATTTGGTTACACTGAAGGCAGAACTAGGTTGGATTAAGGCAGGACAGTGATTTCTCCAAAAGAACCAACATTAGTTTACCAAACTGGGGTTTCCAGATGAAAGGTTCTCAGGCACAACATTTACCATTGCAGATTAATGATTTCTAAAACTAGGCATAAATATCCCCAGCATTATTTTAATCAATAACAAGATATATTCACCCTTTTCCACAGCTCTCTGCTGATAACTCATTTTTTAAGCTCCTCAACAACACAAATACTGATTTTTTTTTTTGTCTTATCACCCCAGTCTTTATTTTCAAGGTTAGGTTGGCCAGATGAAACTTTGAACAATTTATAAGGAAACTCATAGGTGTTGAAAATATGGATTATGTATCTATGAAGGAAAGAAATGCTGATGAAATGTGCAGCGAGGCATAACTGAAATTAAAAGAGACATTGAGAAAAAAAATGATTTTTTTTTTTTCATCATCTGGTTTAAGGTCCTGTACTTTTATACAATGTGCCCTATGCATTTATTGATGTCTTTCTTTTCAAGCAATGTTAGTGCGTGCAGGGACATGAACAGCACACCCGTTTTTTAAAAGCAAGTTGACTTTAAGAAAATTAATCTCCTTGTAGAAGTAGGAAAGTGTGTTAATGCTATACAAAACTTGGCACACTCATCCAGAGTCTGAGATGCTGTGATCTTTGCTGCTTATGTGTTGCTGAAATGTAATCTAACCATATTGCTTTATCTTTCATTCGCCATACCAATCTTTATTTTGTAAATGTGCTGACTGAAGGTCTTGATTCTCAATTGTTCTTCTTTAAAGGAACCGATCCAATAAAATAAGAGGTGCCCTTGTATAAGAGATTATATGGATACGTTGGTGGATAGCTGTATTTTTGAGGTCTTGACTGAAGCTAAGCTCTTGAGAAGTCTTAATCTTTATTGCAATGCATTGCTGCAGTCAATAACAGCAGTATGACAAGAATCTGGAACATACACAGGAAAGCGGTAACTGCCATTCTGCGTATTTCCCAACATTTTTCAGTAAAAAATCAGGGCAATATTTGAGTGATACTATCATTTAAGTACACCCTGCTTCCATTCATGAAAATTGGGACAACCTGCAGGGATTTATTCTGCAGGCAAACAGCAGTTATCCCAAACAATAATACACCATTTCTGTCATTTTAGGAATTTTGCTAGTCATCAACCATTTGTCAAAAGAGATATCTGTGATCATCTGATATATATTCCGTGGAAAATAAGCTCTTTCAAACCAGTATTTCTGTGTGGTCAAATCAATTCAGGGAATCCATGGTTTTAGATGCAGGTAGCCAAATCTATAGCTTTTTACATAAAATGATTGTTCAATTTAGACACACCACCATGCTGAATCCTGGAATAGATTCATCTCTTATCTGCACAGTTCAGTCCCCAACCATTATTTTTACATAAAACACATGATTTTTGCAATCAAAAACTCACTTTCTTCTTTTCACTCCTCTCTTACTTACTTCTTCATAAGTTGATCAATTTGGAATCTCCAGTCAGCAATTTGAATCACTGACTGGAAAATTCTAAATAAAAACTAAAGCCGGCAGCCAGCAGTTCTGTGAAAATGTTTGCCCTAGTGCGTGGTTGTCTGAGTAAGTGAGGGATGCATGTAAAAACAGCAAGATGGATGTCTAGTACTGTTAGGAACAATGCAAAGCTCATAACTTTTTAATGAAGAGTCAGATCTCAGCACTTTAAGTTTTGTTGTGTTCTTATCTATCAGACTTTAAGCAGTTAAGACAAAGTTTAGTTGTTCTTTAACTGGTCAACATCAGTTTTATTTTTAGAAAGACTATTTTGCCTTAGTCCCTAACCATTGCACTCCTAAAGGAGATAAGGCACACTGAGCACATGTAGTACCATTAGTACAGAAAACCATGCAGCTGTAGAGCTGACACTTTCATTATTCACTTAGGGCTAATGCACACTTGGACATGGTTAGCAATATTTTTGGTAAGGTTGAACATTTCTTTCCAAAACAGTTTTTAGGTTTTGGGACTCTTTAAAGGACAGCATGGAAGCTGGTGGAAGATGAGCTATATCAAAGGACACAATGCCCTCCCAGTTGAAGAAAAGTACTGTTGGTATGCATTTTCCCATGGGTTAAAGTGCACCTGTCACCTCAAAACTAATACTAATTTAGGTTGTACTAATGAAGTAAACAGTTTTGTAAATATATATGTATTTAAAAAAATGTACCTTTATACAGCATTTCTCTCTGTCATCTTCCCTGTCAGCCTGACTTTTCTTTCCTTTGTTGGGTGGGTGTGGCTAAATTATTGACATTATAGCTCCTCTAATCAGATCCCTTAAATCATGATCTAGCAGGGATCTGATTGGAGGAGCTGGAATGTCAATAATTATTTATCCCCGCCCACCCGACTTTGGAAAGAAAAGTCAGGCTGACAGGGAAGATGACAGAGAGAAACGCTGTATAAAGGTTCATTTTTTTAATACATATATATTTACAAAAACATTTATTTAATTAGTAGAACCTAAATTAGTATTAGTTTTGAGGTGACAGGTCCACTTTACATTGGGTTGACATTTGTAGGGAATGGTTTGGGGGAGAAATTGGAGACTGCCTTAAGGGGATTTTTGTCACCTTCCTCTGTATAAGGAATATATTGGACATTATGCATTGAAAAGGTCTTAGTTAATGGACAATGACTTATTTTTAGCCCCAGAATAATATGTTACTATGTTTTTTTTTATCAATACATGTACATGGTGTGAAGCATTTTGGCAGGATTCAGGGTATTTCAATAGAAATTTTGGCTAAGATCAAGAACAGATTGCATGAGTGAAAGAGGATTGTGCAATGTTCAGAACAAGGCTTAGTTCTTACGGTTGTACTATTGTGTTTGCTTATTGAGCATGTGAGGAAGATGCTTCTATAGTCTCATTATGGTTATTTAAGGTCAGATTCTATCAGGTGTTCTGCTTGTTACGTGGCAGGTTCCATAGTAGAAATCCATAACTGGCAGATGTTCTGGGATAGGCTGTATTTTACATTGTTCATTCTTCCACTCTAAATCTTATATTCCTTTCTGATGGTCCCAGTTACAGGGAGATGCTTCATTCATAAGTTTTTTGATCATTAGTGTATTGACTTAAGTGGATATGCATAGCTGGGGCCACTGCTCTTTTGCAGTCTATGCAAAAAAAAATCTAAATTGTTATCTTTAAGCTTTAGTCACTTTTGAACTAAGCATAAACCATAAAGAATGAGTGGACCACACCTAGATAAGTTGTCTACCCACTTAGGGGGGAATTCACAATTGTGCGAAGTGAGCTCCGAAGCCTTCGGCTCACTTCGC
>WMED01004937.1:2953-20091 GCA_019650415.1 Pipa parva
GCTGAGCCTGAAAAGGAGTCAGAGAAGAAACTCTTCCTTAATCTGTCTGTACGTGACTTTAGGCATCTATACCATCTGCCAGATCCGAGAAGAGACCATGGTTGGGGTGATGCACGTCAGTGATAATGTTACAAGCTCTCGCTAGGCAGCGAATTTGATAGATATCCTCTATAGATGGCAGTTGGATACCTATGGTCCTTTGAGCTAGTTTGACAACTCCTTGAAGTGCCTTCCTGTCTAAGATAGAGTATGCAGTAGGACAATATGTTTTCTATAGAGCATCTATAGAAGTCCACTAAAATGCGTGAAAAGACACACTCCCTCCTGAGATACCTAAGGAGATAGTCTAATAAGCTTTACCTAGGGATTTTGAGGTGTTTAGAGACCATGTGAGGTTGTTGGATAGATGTACTCCCAAGAATTTAATGCTATTTACCCTGTCCACTTCCTCATTTTTGATCAGATCAAGGGGATGCTTGTGTGCGTGATCAACTTTCCTGAAATTGATGATTAGCTCTTTTGTCTTCTTGGCATTCAGGGAAAGCGAATTTGTGTCACACCAGGTTATGAGTTTACAAATC
The DNA here is from genome assembly GCA_019650415.1 of Pipa parva. Classification (NCBI taxonomy): domain Eukaryota; kingdom Metazoa; phylum Chordata; class Amphibia; order Anura; family Pipidae; genus Pipa; species Pipa parva. The sequence goes on from WMED01004937.1 coordinate 3,535, forward strand.
TCATCCATGTACAAAGTAATGTCGTTGTCTTTGATGAGGCCGATGACATTGGTGTCATCGGAGAATTTGATGATACGGTTCGAATTATGGATAGCAATGCAATCATGGGTATAGAGGTAGTAGAGGAAGGGACTGAGGACGCAGCCTAGAGGCACATCAGTGCTAAGTCTAATTAAGGAGGAGATAGTTATTGGTTCTAACAAATTGTCTTCCATCCGTTTTCCCATAGCAAACCCGCTACAATTTCCCCATTGTAAAGTCGTAACAATTTTTTTAATGTTAAGATTATGACATTTTTCCCATAATAAAGTCACGACTGTGACAAGATTCTCATTATAATGACGCAATTGCGACAGTAGCAGCCTACTGAGACTGTCTATCTGGCGAAATTGCAACTATACACAACAATTTGGACTTTTAGTGAATAACCCCCTATAATTCTAGTCACATCACCAAAATAGTTGCAAATTCACTTTTCTTTCTTGACTAAGCAGCAACTAGTCTTGTCGAACAAGCAGACAGTGACAATCGCTGTCAGATGCGTAGTGTGGAGTTCTCAGTCTGATAGAAGTAGAATGGGGGAGCCCTGCCATCAGCCCCCTAATTTGCAAAGTCAAACAGGTGAATTCAAATCAGTACACCCAGACGCATTCAACAACACGTAGTTTGTATGAGTGAAGGAAGACAAAATAGAGGAGTAGATAGATTGAAATAAACATGGGAGGATGGAAGAAGAATAAAAGAATTTAGGATTTTGTAAGTAACGTGGGTGGTTAAATGGGAAAGGTCAAGTATGTTTAGTTTGTTTTTAAATAGATAAATTATATATAATTGTGCCCATCAAGCACCCAGTGTTAATGTTAAAAACTGATTATATTGTTGTTTTTGGCAGGATAAACTACCTTTTAACCATTAAAAATAAGAATGCAATCCGCAAAAAGTATAAAAGACTTCCTTCTCACAACATTATGTCATGACAAAATACCTATAAAGCCCTCAATAGTTTACAGTAAAACCCCGTTTTGTATTGCTTAAAGAATGCCAATAACTAGACTTTGGAAGTGGAACTAACCTTTATCATTTCTTAAATTAAGGCTTTAAAGCTTGACATAATTAGAGAACCTACTTCCCTTTACTTAACAGGGGTTGTCCGCCTTGTAATTAAGGTGGTTGACATAAAAGTGGTGAGGGAGCCTGCTTTCTTCTTGATCTAGCTGCTTTTCATTCTGCAGTTAATGACATGCAGTAACTGTCTGGATACAGCTCCTGTCTTCACTCCATTGCCTACATGCACAGTATTGGTATTGAGGCTCAATAGTCAGTTCATAATTGCACCAACTGTGCAAGGAAGGAGGCAGAGCTATGACTGTATTATGTCCTTGACATTGGCAGAATGAACAATGCATAGCAGCTGGATCTAGAGGAAAAAGACAGCAGAGAGTGAAATATATATATATCAAATTTTTAATTGTAGATAGCAGATATTTTCTTTTGGGGGGGGGGGTGGTGTAGATTATTTCATTTTTTTTTCAGAATTATTTTATTATCTACATTTTTATTCTCTTATTTACATTTAAATGGTCGTCAGGTTGCTACTGTCCATTTACATACCAACCAGCCACTGATAAGATGAATGATTGGAAGAGCTATACTACAGCACCTCAATAGAAAGACAAGTAATGAAAAGGAATTACTAATTAAAAAACTCAAAACAGTCATGTCAGTCTTCAAAAAGAAATAACAGAATTCTGCTAGTAGTTTATATTTTTGAATAGTAAAAAAAAACATATTTTATTCTATGTTCTGTCCCTGAAATCTGTGGATGTCTCATTGTCATAAATGTACATTTTCATTAATGCAAATTAAACCAAATGCATAATCATAATGTTTTCATTTTGCTATAACTTGCTTTATAATTATTCAGCATAAATAATTTAAATCCATATGAGATAGTGAAGGTTTATACAGTACTTTCTAATCTCTTTCAAATGATATAAACCTTCAGTATAAGTTTGCTCTGTCCATATGGTTTTAATGTAATCAAGCTGTTAAATTAAAAAAAAAAAAACTTCAGTTGCTAAACATGTTTAAAGCATTAACTTATAAATAAAATTTCTTTAATTTGTCAAAGGGTAACTTGTAAAACACAATGATTTTGAAGCAATTTTTATAAAGTATCCTTATAACAATATTGTCAACCTTTGTTTACAAATCCAGGTTATGCCGACAGAAGAGGATTTTTTAGGAGCCAGATCAGTTTTGCTAATGACTGAGAAACATGTGCACCGTTCAGTTGAAATACTGCAATATTTACAACTTACAGAGACCAAAATTCCACCAGAGCTAAATGATCTCACAAAAGGAATTTTACAGGCAAAAGAAGATAGAAAATCTGATAAAGATGTATGTCATTTTGTCAAAACATTTGGACATTGCAGGTACACTAAGTTTAATGAAAGTTTGAATAGTCATGTCTTTAAAATAATGCTTTTAGATTGACTAATACTTTGCCTGCATTTCACAGAAAGTTTCAGAATATTGCCTTTTGTCTTTATTATAGTTTCACTACCTAGACCAGGGGTTGGTAACCTTTGCACAGGAGGGAACCATTTCACTTCCTCTACAAATGGGGAAAATTTTTTGCAGAGCTGCAAAGGGGGAGGGGCACATGCTCCCAATCACATGACCTGACATCCTATTGGAAGAAGTGTCAGAGGTCATGGGCAGGGGGAGGGAGATACGTTCAGAGCCACAGCAAGGCAGCTAAAGAGCCACAGTTTGCCAACCCCTAGCTTAGACAATAGCCACTGCATAATATACTTCAGGCTTTGTTCAAATCGTTTACTTTGATTTTTAAATTATAATTTAACATGGTCCCTGGTTTGATGATATTTACAAAAAAACCCCAGCATAATACCTATTTTCCTGGTTGTCTCCAGAGCATTCAGTGTATTAAAAGTTTAATTGATATAAATAAACAACATGAAAAAAGCTAAAATAAATCTAAAAAGCTTCAGTGAATACATTAATGTAATCTGTATATTGGAATTAAATATAAAATTTCTAATCTTTATTTGCATCCTCTAAAAGAGGAGGTGTCTGTTATAGCTGTGAAAAAGATACATAAATAGCATTATGAGAAAAGCACCGTACCCAGAAAGTGTAGTAGTAGGTTTTTATTGCCATATGTATATAAATTATAAACTATCAAATAACACAATAGAAAGCTGCGCTCTTTCTGAGTGTAGACAGGATAGGGTGGTACTTCCTGATGTAATGTTATTATTTGTTGTTATCATTAATATTATCCCAGATTATGTGATTCTCATTTTTATGTGCTGAAAAATCAAATACATTCCTCTAATGCTCAATCATAAACATGGAACCGCAGTGACAGATGATCACCAACCAAGTGCAGACACTTCTGCCTCCATTAGATATCCTGTTCTTCAGTCATACGTACCATCCATTTTTCTTCAAGTACTTTCATTGCTCCTATTGACAACAGTGTTGAATATGAAATATTAATCTTAATATTGTTTTGAAGACTAGTGGTGTCTGTAGATCGGGTAGTAAATTATAGTTTTCAGTTGTTCTCCGAACTTGGCAGTTTAATTGCAAACATTTCACCATCAAACAAGGTGACATCTTCAGTGTGTGGTAGTAATAGTAATATTTAATAGTAATATTACTACTACGCACTGAAGATTTCATCTTGTTTTATGATGAAACGTTTGCAATTAAACTGCCAAGTTCAGAGAACAACTGAAGACTAATATTAATTAATCTTCTTAACCAGGTTGGGGGAAAAAAAGTGTTTCAATGCCGTTGCAAAACATGGCAGACAGCTTTAAACCCTTTCAGAGGAATTTATCAGTAGGAATTTATCACCAGAGGTCTAGTGACTCATGGCAACCAATTTCTAAGTTTTCTTTCATAATTCTAGGTCCCCTATATCTGTGATTGCTAACAGGTGATTGTTTGCTATGGGTTACTAGACATGGGGTGTGCGATATAAAAAAAAAAATATCGCAATTTTTTTTTTACTTACCCGATATCGATAACTGCCGATAACCCTCCTCTTCTTCTGCAGCTTGATCCTGTGCGGCGCTCCTGTAGAGCTTCCGGGAGGTGGGATAAAGCAGCGGCTCAGCACACTTAGAAAGAAAAGCAGAGACTCACCCGCGCAGTTGCACTAACAGCCGATAGCTCATTAAAACGCAGTTAATATTCATGCTCATGAATATTCACTGCGTTTTAATGAGCTATCGGCTGTTAGTGCGGCTGCGCCGGGTGAGTCTCTCTACTTTTCTTTCTAAGTGTGCTGAGCCGCTGCTTTATCCCACCTCCCGGAAGCTCCACACGATTACCCGATATTGCACTGTGTGTGATATTATCGTGAACGATACATATCGCACACCCCTATACTAGACCTTTGAAAATATTGTCTGGTTGATTAATCTCCCTGAATAAGTTTGGGGAAATGGTCAGTTTATTTTGTTCTATGCTTTGTTTTTTGAATTAGGAAAGATCCCTTTACATGTCCTGATCGCCATATCTTCATTCCCCAAATAGACCTACATGGAGAAAAGTCTTCTGTGCCATTCAATGGCCATTACATATCTGTAAGTATGCCAGCTGTTTGCATGTAAGGACATCTATCAAAATCCTATAATGTGGCAAAAGAAGATCTTGGTACATAATGGAATGCAGCTGGGAATGTATAATCTGAGATTATAAAAAAAACCTGTTGTTTGTAAGTAGCCAGAATTATGTTTGGGCAGGCTGTACAACAGTGGGCCAACCAAATCCATATCAGTAGATAAGTGTAGCTAGAAATTTGGCAGTGCCAAGGAACAGGGTAGAAATCAAAGAGTGCATAGCACAGTGAAAGAGATGGATGCAAGAAAGGTATAAAAAGATGCAACTGAAGAGGATACAGTGGACTAGTTCCCAGAGGTTTGAACTCACAAACCTATACATAAAATCATTTTTAGTAGTATATCCTCCAGGCTTTTCATTGGGAGCATGAACCAGACTTATTACGGTAAATAAGAAATATTTTGTAAAACACCTAGTATAGTAAATGCAGTAGTGACAGTGTTTAAAGGGTATGTAAACCCTGTCTATAAAGAAAGCCCCATTTATCTATTCTCAAGCAAAATAGCAATTGTAAAACTCCTGACTTGCCTCTTTAATTCAGCAGAGCATAATATCCCTCTGTAACTGCTTTGTCTCTGTGAATGAGTTCCCTGCTGTGTGTTGTCACGCCCCCCCTTTCCCTGACTTCCTCTCTCCACAGCAGACCACAGAGGTGGTTGAACAGCTTTGATCTGCACATGATTAGGAACAGGCTTTTTAGATAATGAGAAGGGAAAGGGATTCCATACAAGAACCTTTTCTCTGAATAGTGAGCGATATCACTTGAGGGACGGGGCTTATCAGCACTATAGAAGAAGAGCCTGTACATAGAAGTGCTGGGGGAGCAAGGCTGTTTAAACAAGAAGCAAGTACTACTGATCCCAAAATAGCTTTTACATTTTAATGTTATAGTTGTCTTTCTGTATGTATACATGCCATACTTTTCATACCCTTTAATTGTATTCGGTACAATCAAGATGATTAATCTATAAGCAAACACCGACAACAAAGTCAAGTTACATGTTTTTTTGCACTTGTAGAAAAAATAGATGTAAATCAAAATTTATTTTATTTTTGTATCTATTTATTCATTTTTATACTATATTACACAGTGCTTTACAGAGATTCATCATTCACTTCAGTCCCTGCCCTGTGGAGCTTACAAGCTAGTTTCCCTATTCAGTCACACACACATAGACAGACACAGATGTATGTTTTAGGATTGTGGGAGGAAATTACAGTGCCCGGAGGAAACCCACGCCAAGTACAGGGAGAACATACAAACTCCATGCAGATGAAGTCCAGGGTGGAATTAAAGCCAGGACCCAGCGCTGCAAGACAGCAGTGCTAACCACTGAGCCATCGCACTGCCCATGAGTGCTTTCAGTATCTCAAATGGCACATTTTCATATTTACTATATGCCCTGGCACATACTCCAGTATCTGTTCATTGGGAACCTGTCCAAGTACCCTCAGCCTAGGACAAAAAAAAATATCCAGATAATTAAACTTTAGACTGTTGAGCCAGATATTTTGAATCCATTATCACATTTTATTTAGCTGATATGATGCAAGTCAAAATTAAGGGGTGAATTTCTGCTTTCCCTTCTACCTTCCCTACCCTTAATAAAATAGGCTAAAGCCTTATTATCTGGTTGAGCTTTGTGAGGTTTATTTCCTTCCCTGATTACATATTCATAGTTGCCACCCCTTTCCTGTGCTGTCTTGTATTATACAATATACAGTGTATTTCCATAAACAATAGCTCCAGTTCATGTTGCAGTCTCAGAAACCATTGTAGATCAGTATGAAGATGACTTTACAAAGATGACTAAATCTGATGTCTCTTTTCCACTTTAACCTTTCCGTATGCTTTTCTTTGTACCAAGAAGGAGTTAGTAACATTGTAGTTACAATTCATGTGTTAGAAAATGAGGTTTAAATACAGGGGGAAAAAAACTCATTATAGCACAATTTGGGGAAGATTTTTGAGTACTAAACAACAAACCCTTGTCATAGTAATTCATTCAGTTTTTCATTCATTTATTCTATATGTATGTTTAATGACTAGCCTTTTATTAGTGCTTTATGTTTTCCACTTTAACTTGGAAAAAGTGTGTAAACTAAAGTATTTCATTTTTGTTTATTAGCTTTTATTATGCGCCTTTATTTTGGGGGATAACACAGTGCAACAAACTATTAAAGTTAAGATGAATTAGATCTGAGTTGTAATTTCAGCGCTGCCTAACTGGAGACCTGACCTGGATGCCAGATGTGTCCCTCTAAGACATTTTTATGTCCTCATTTAATTGTTTTGACCACATAATTCTAATAGCCCAACATTCAATTAATAGCTTTTTTTTTTAATGTGGAAAATGTTGTAAAGTGCTGTTGTAATTATAGACGTTTATTTAAACAATAAAGCTAAAAGCTTATGAGACAATGCTTAAACTACTATTTGTCAGTTTACATTTGCATTTCAAATAAACCTGATAATTTATTTTTTAAACTAACCCTATAGATTCTACCATTACACATTGTGGATCCTGTGCGTTTCCTTGGAAGAATAGCTACTGAAGAGGATGTATTTAAACAAATGCTTGAAGAGATGACTGATTATTACCAGAAACCAAGCAATAAAATATTTGTCCAAAATGTGAACACTACATGTACATACGCACTACTGGATGTTTCACTTTATCATAGGTATTTACATTTGTGGTCTATGTAAAAGCCAGAACATATTAATCATTGGGAGGTGAGGGTTATTTTAAAGGAGCAAGATAGTGCTAAAACATTAAGCAATTGTGAAGAGTAGCAGTAGACTTACAGTACTGCAGCATGATCCACTTCATTTACATGGTTCTGTGCCCAGGATGATTCCATCCAACTCCCCTTCTTTAAGTGAAATGAAATGTCACAAAGTACCCTCCCCCCCTTCCTAATTTTGGTGAAACTCCTTTGTATGTTGCTTTTCTCTCACGTCGGTGGATACACAGAAACACTGGGTAAAAGGTGCCTCCCACCAGGAGGTAGGACACTGCAAGGATTTGTTAAGATCCTCCCATTTTCCCTTTTATTACTGCCTTTTCCCAATTCATCTTTTACTCTGTCCTCTGCATAAGAAGGTTCTCAGGATGCAAGGATTACATTTGTCAGAGATTAACACTGACACCAGGGGTGACACCTGAAGTCAGATCATTAATTCTGACCTTTACTAGTATAATCCTGTTACACTGGATACCCCACTGGGATGACCCTTACCACTGGATCTGAGTATTCAGATGGACAGGATAACAGCTTTAGTAACAATAGTTACCCTCTATCCCCCCCTCATTCCTCCCTATTAAATAAATAAGTTTCCACCTTTGTAATTGTTTAGATTACTATGTAATTTTTTTTTTAACTGTTTCTTGAAGAGCATTTATTACTTGCTGGTTTTGCTATAGTGCTTCTCTTACTGTTCCTCCTTCCCTTTGATCTGAGCAGTTTTTCACTTCAAGCTCATTTCCAGTAATTTCTTCTATATGCTCAGTCTGCCCCTAGGAGCTCCTCTGAGTGAACTCACTGGTTGGAATGCTGTTAGGTACAAAGCTCTCTCCTGATTGGAATGCTGTTAGCTACACAGCTCTCTCCTGCTCATAATTACTGATTCACTGCTTTTCACTAATGAGCTGCAAGGATCCAGACTAAGATTTCTCTTAAAGAGAAGAAAACAGTACACATTTGTCTAATAAAAGTGTGTTTTGGATCTGTGTAGTAATTCTCTTAAGGAAACAGTTCTTAGTCAAGCTTGCCTCCCCTACAGTGTTTCTAATACTCTTAAAGTGACAGTAAACAGACATCTAGGTCCCATCCTACACCCCAACCCAGATCTTTTCACCTATGCAGTTTGGTTCTGGAAGCAAAGATCCTGTGGGATAAAGTTTTCTCAGATGCAATGGTTGCAACTATGATTAATGTTCAGAAGCCTTCTTCATCCCTTGTTTACTATAGAACTCGGTCTGCCTTCCTCTCATTCTGTTCAAGAAGCAATTGGGATCTGGAAAGATGAAATCTTTCCCTGGTGCTAACATTTCTCCCAACATGGATTGGCTTTTGAGCAAGCTGAAGTTAAGGTCAAGTGTTGGCTCTGTCCATCCTTTTCCAATTTCGTCTAGCCCTCTTCCCAGACATACTCACCTTTGTTCAAGGGGTAGCTCATGTAAGACCCTCATTCCATCAACCTGTTCCTCCTCGGGACCTGAACCAGGTTCTTTCAGCCTTATTGGAACACCCCTTTGAAACGATGGCATCCATTGATATTTCCTGGCTGACTTGGAAATGTGTCTTCGCGTAGCCATTACATCTGCTCTGCGGGTTTCGGAATTGGGAGCTTCTCTCAATCCAACCTCCCTTCCTAATTTTCCACAGTGACAAAGTTGTGCTCTGCAACTCCTCCTTCCTTTCTTCCAAAGGTATTGTCAGAATTTCACATCAATGAAGAAATGGTCCTTCCTTCCTTCAGTCCTCATCCTCAGTCCCTCAGGGATAGGTGTTCACATTCTTTGGATGTGGTTCAAGAGCTGAAATTCTACATTTCTCGCTCTCGAAACTGCAGCATTCTCAAAACTTCACGTTGTGTGACAATCTCTTCGTGATTCCTGGAGGTTTGCACAAAGGAAGGGAAGCTTCGCTGGCCCATTGCGTCAAGGAGACGATCCGTAAGATATACATAGCAAAGGGCAAGACTCCTCCCTTCACTACTAAGGGCCCACTCCACCTGGGTAATGAGTACTTCCTGGGCCTTAAGGAATCTGGGAACTGCTGAACATACTGTTGCCAAATTATACATGATTCACACCCTTGCTTCTGCAGATACAGCCTTTGGACATAAAGTCCTTCAGTCCATCATTCAGACCTAGTTAGTTTCCATATGTACCCACCCCCTTGCAACACTTTGGGACGTCACAGTGTTCCTGTGTTCTCCCACAACACAAGAGAAAAGGAAATTTATACTTACCGTTAAATTGGTTTCTCTTAGTCATAGGGGGACACAGGACTTCTTTTCCTGGTATACTATTTTAGTTATGCTATGGTTTGGTTACTGTATTACTGCTTTTTATTTTATCAACCATGTTTTTATATTGCCAGTAAAGTCTCTGGCAGTCACAACTGAATTGAGAAGAGGAAGAGACAGGGATTAAAGGGAAAGTGGGATGACTTTGTCAGATCCTTACAGTATCCCTACCTCCTGGTGGGAAGCACATTTTATCTCGTGTTCCTGTGTCCCTTCTGATCTACTATAACTTTTTATCTTTTTACAAGCTATAAGTACAGCCTTTGATTGAGAACAGAAGAGTTTGATTTTAATCCAAAGAGCTGGTTGCAGCAAATCTGTAAAACAATTGAAATATTTAAAAAAAAAAAAAAGCTGCCCTGGCCAAAGGTTTCTGCACAAAGTAGCATTATTAAGTAGTTTATAGAGTGTCTTTTTGTACATTATATGTGTGTGTGTATGTTGTGCTGTGAGTACATGATTACTGTTGCCACTATTTACGTAATCTGTCTTAAGTTAATATAATTTTTTTTTTTCTTTAAAGGGTTAAGGTGTTTTCTACAAAGAAACAGAAACAGGATGGCGTTTTATATGTTGGTGTTAAGTTCATTGATGAAGGAAAAACATCTTTTGTTAGAGAAAACCTGTTACTAAAGCTTCCTCCTAAATTTGAAAACTATCCACCACTAGCAGTTGAGTTTATTCTATGCAGAGCTCAACCTATAGACAATGAAAATGAATGGGATCCCAGAGTAAGTTGCATTGTTTTTTATTATTTTGTGTAATCTCTTAAATGCTTATAAAAGGAAGTACATGTTTACATATATTTATCAATAAGCAATAATGGAAGCATACCATTATCCTGGGCCATGATTATTATTATTATTTATTCATTCTTATATAGCGCTACTATTTTACGCAGCGCTTTACAGAGGTTCATCATTCACTTCATACTTATCTAACACATTTTTTGGTTGTTACTGGCTGTTGTAGGTGACTGTATCTGGTCGCAGATTATCTTGTAATAATTTTTTGTTTTTTTCTTTATTTTTTTTCAAATTTTGTATAAGGTTTATGAAAATGTGAAACAAAAATGTCAACATCATGCAAAATTTTTACCAGAAACTTGCAGTCAATCAAAAAACTAAAGTGTACAGTCTTCCAATCAAAATTGTACCTAGTATGTATGGATACTTGTAATAGTTCAGTTGCCATACTCCTTTAAAGGAACAAACTGGTCGAAAATTAAAAAAAAAAAAAAAAAAAAAGCATGTGTCTATTTATGCTAATTTAAATATTTTAGCAAATATGATTTATTTTCGATTTTTTTAAGTAACATTTCTTACCTGTAAAGAACAGCTGTCGAGCACATTCATGTTGCATAAGCCCTCCTCAGACACCACCGGCGACTCTACGGCGTCCAGTTCAGGCGATCCCTCTGAGGCGCGAATTCCTCTGCAGCTGCTCTCCCAGTGAAGCCCCGCATCGGCATTTCCTAGAAGTCATATGGAAGAGCATGCACGTCATCCATGGAGGACTCATTGCTGACGTGCATGCTCATCCTTGTGACTTCTAGGAAATGCCAATGCGGGGCTTCACTGGGAGAGCAGCTGCAGAGGAATGCGCTCCTCAGATGGATTGCTTGAACTGGACGCCATAGAGTCGCTGGCAGTGTCTGAGGAGAGGTTATGCAACACGGAAGTGCTGGACAAGCACTTCTTTATAGGTAAGAAATGTCGTATATTGTACAGGTTCTCCTTGGGTCAGAGATGGGTGATGTAATTATTAAAGTGCAGGTTCCTCATTGGAGCACCGTGCAGTCTCCCAAACATATATCGAAATAATAGAAAAGAAGAACCACACACAGGCAGCTGTGCTGCAACCCTTTTATTGGGTGAAGGTAAAACACTACATGTTTCGGATCTTATGCCCTTTATCAAGTATAACAACAAGTGCAAACAGAATATTTGAACAATAAACCCATCCTCCATTTTGTACATGTTACAGTAATACTTCAATAGAATTCTGTGGGAGTCTCTAGGAATTATCCATGCATCCAGATTAAAGTCCACGTTTGACTTACCACAAAAAAAAGTGCATTCATTGTATACATTGGCAGATATAAACCTGAAAACAAAATTATAATGGTAACAAGAAACTGCTTAACCAAGCCTATTTCTAGAAGTGTCATTCACCTTTTATCCCCTGTAATTATTATACTTACATATTAGTTCAATAATGTATATAGTATTCACACGGCAGGAGATCCGTGTATACACCAGTTACCTGAAATAAGTTGATTTAGTGAAAATAAGGATAAGTGAGCATAAGGGCAATATTAAAAGTAAAAAGGATACCTCTGTTGCTAGGCACTTTACCAAATTAAGACATAATGTGAGTCAGCTACGGTGGTGGGTCCTGGAGAAGTAGAAATCCCCCGGAGAGGAGGGGACAGGCAAAAACTACTTTTACAAAGAGAATCATACTGGATCCGTAGATTAAATACAATTACTCCTAATGGTTTGAATGAAAGCTTGTGATTAAAATGTTTTATTTAAACCAACATCTATTTAAACTAACATCGACTTATCTTTAATTAGGGCGAAATTTACTAAAGTTGAAAATGATTTTTTTTTTACTTTTTTGGCTGTTTCTCCCTATATAAAATTCAAAAATTAGGTTTTTGACCCTTTTGCGGCTGTTTTTCAGATGAAAAATGTGGGTGGAAATCCTACATTTTCAACCTTTTCACCTGTTTTCGACTTTAGTAAATTTCACCCAAATTTATGTACATTTTTTCTTCTGTTCTCATTCAGCAAGTTTTGTTTAATGATTTTACTTTAATTTTAATACCATATAGTGTACTGTATATTGTGCTGTTTTTTATCAGGTGTCAAGGATTGTAAGCAAGCACATCAAAGGAAAAGTTCACTCGGCTAAAGTTGTTTTGCATATTGGAAATACCTATTGGCTTGATCCGATGGTAAGAGGTGGAGAATATAACAAAGCTGCAATTGTTAAACTGGAGTTTGCCTAAATTAATTATGTAAATTTATTATGCATGTAGTTTAACTTTTTAGGGCTCATTAATGAGTAAAAGTACTACATTCCTTGCTATTTTTGGGTCTGTTACTTACCTTGTCGAGGGCACAAAATAGCAGGTAATGCTGCACGTTTTCCAGGGGTCTTTTACCAGCCTTAGTGAATAAGTAACCTGTGAATAGCCTACAAGAACAAGTAAAACAGAAAGAAAAGGAAAATGTACACAAAAGAACTGAAAGATAAAGTTCTTTTATTCCAGAGATTCCACAGCATGGCGACATCTTATTTCATAGTTGGTGGCCCACCTTCTCCTTTTATAAAATTTAGCTTTGGCTCATATCCTAGGCCAAAGTTTTATTAAAGAGATTTTTTTTGTGTGGCATCCTCTATCTTTTCTGTCTTTAGGAATTTATTCAGTTTAGGTAGGCTTTCTGCACTCACTTAAACATCAACTTGCAATTTCTTATCTGCATAGACCAGACCTTCAAATATTTCTTTATTTGTTTTGTCAGTCTAGATAAAAAATAGCTGGCAGGATTTATTGCTATGAGCCATGTTTGCTCATAGTAATCTAATATAAACCTCCTATGACAATGATTTTGATATTACACATTTGGGGGGAATCCCACGCTAGTGATCTCAAGGAAAGATGAAACTGGGAGCTTTTATGCTTGTTTTTAATGGGGGCGTGGTAAAACATTTGGTTGTTATCCAATGACACCTTTAACTTAATTTACACCCATCACTTTTTTTTAGTTATCCTAGTTCCTAATAACAAAAAATCATACAGAGGAATTTTGACTAGGATGTATGAGGAAGTCAGAAGGGTACTGTAAATCCTGCCCTCACCTATGCCCTGCTTTTATTATTCATTTGACAATTAAAGAGGTACCCTTTTTCAGAGGTCAACTAGGAACTCTGTTATTAAAAATTACACATCTGTAAAAAATGTACATACTGTTCACAGACTGATGTCCCTGTGCAGAGAGTTTTGCAAACCTCAAATTAAGATCATGCACCTTGTCACATCTGCAATTGCAAAAGGAAATTTGTACAGCAAAACATTTATTTTTGTACTTTACCTCTATAGCAGCACCTTTAAAACAACCTAAATAAGAAAATCTTCTAAGTTTTGCAATAAAATTGAATCCCAAGGCATAAAAGGCTTTTGGGAGCATCTGATATTGGTCAGTCCATATATTAACAAAGAGTTTTATACAGAATGTTTCTGATGTAGGCCTGGGTGCAGTTTATTTATATAGGGGAGTAACATCAGGTGACATACCTAAGAATATTTTAAGATATTTTGGGCCCTGCAGTCATTAATATATTATTTGTTTACAAGTGTGAATGATTTGTGCACCTTTTAAATGTATGGTCCAGAATAAAGAAATGCTTGTGGATGAAGGTATAATAAAACATTTGGGTGTTATTTAGGCCAGGGACACAGCAGGAAAATGCTCTTGCTTATCAAGGGTGCATAGCTTGATGTACTCCGCTTCATGACGAGTGTGTGTGTTGAAGAAGACATTAAGGATGCTGGGCTAAAACAAAAAATCTTTTGGCAAGATACTAGCTGTTGAGCTAGTGTGCTGCCCATATAATAGTGTACATAAGCACTAAATTCACAGGAAGCGCGCTGTTTTCTCTATGCTATATACTAACATATGCATCTTTATTTTGGCAGACAACACAGTATACATAAGTATATTCACACTTACCCCCTTTTTTTTTTTTTTCTTCCTAGATCCAGACTAACAAATTGTGTGGTATTAAATCCTGTATAAATGTATTAAATGTTCGCCAAGAGATCTTGGATACTGGGATGGGGATTGACAATCCACAGCACATTCATAGTCTGAAGAAATTGTTGAAAAAATCGCAAGAAATTGTTGTTTCACAACTGGACCCTGCTGCTAGGTTAGTGTGAATACAACTATACATGATAATTATTTGAGGTATACAGTTTATTTAAATTCTCTTTTAGTCACATTAAAAATTATTTGGATATTTATATTTTAGTTAATGTTGAGAGAGTTTTTTTTTTTTACATTTTAGTGCATCAAAGGACAGCCTACCAAACAGCGAGACAGATGCTGTAAGTCACACTTCAGTAGCATCCGACGTGTATAGTAGCTGTGGTAAGAACTTGCTTTTCAATACTATTGCCATTGTTTGTTGGAAAGGTTCTGCACTGGTCAACTCAAGCAAACTAATTGTGACCATTTGTTTACTTGATCCTATAGATAAGACTTTGGGAAACAGCAAAAAGATAAAGTGACAATGCACACTTATTAAAGGGAAGTTAATACATTTAAAACCAGAGACGCCCACATTCATCAACCCCCGTATTAATGCAAAAAGAAAAAGTTAGTTTACATTTGATTGATTCAACAACAAAAGTGTGTGTGATTCTTGATCAAGCTTTTATGAACATAAAAGACCAAATTTGTATTTGATTACTTTTGAGATGCAGGCAGGGTATTCTCTATTTATTTATTTGCAATGATCACAAATGAAGTGATTGGTGTAAACAGCGTTAGTATGTTTAAAACTGACCGCGTTTCCTTGATACACACATACAATTTTTCTTTTAATTTGAATCCAAAGATTTCTAAACGCATTTGTGTGCTGTCATGTGGTAACCAAAAAAACCCTTGCAGATTCTCCAAGTCTGCAGCCAGGAACATTCAATGCAGTGATACTTTCTGCTTATGTGAATTTCCTAAGCATAAGCCCTGCCAAAAATAGAGACTAGCAATGAAAGCAAAGTATTTATATGACCTATAATTGACATTGCTTTTGGGATTATAATAAACCTGGTGAAACTTCTCAAGACTTACCAGTGCAGTGTAGGGCAGTGATGGCGAACCTACGGCCCCCGTCGCAGTGCTATTCGGCCCCCGGTCCGAATTCCAAAGTGCAAATGGTTGCATATAAGTGTGAAATTTTCCAGCTAAAGACAGCTGCAATAGACTGCTACTGTCACAGTCGCATCTTTATAATGAGAATATTGTCACAGTCGTGACTTTACTATGGAAATATTGTCACAGCCACAACTTAAAAAATTTTTGCAAACTTTATAGTCGCTACTTTGAAGCAGCCCGTGACACGCGTGTCACAAATTTATATGGCCTTCAGGCAGAAAAAGGTTGGGCATCACTGGTGTAGGGCATGGAAGGAGTGACTTCATAGGTCTGTATTCCCTTCACTGCTATATTATTGCTAAACTATACAAAATATTTTCTTTATCTTCTTTTGGGTGCCTTTGCTATCTCTAAATTATATAAATACATTCATAAAAAAAAAAGTTGTTTTTACCCTTTCTATTTAGGTGTTTGATAGGGGGATGGGAATAAATTGGAATAAATACATTAATCAACTAATATAGAAAAACAACACAACTTGCCATTGGATGTAATTGCAAGCAGGAGGACATATACATATTAAAGGAGAACTGTAGTCAGAATACATATTTACATATGTAGTACTATACAGTATCTTGTAATAGCAACTGGCTTGAGTATAAAGGAGTTTTATATGCATGTGTGCAGTTATATCAGCACTATAGTGCCCCTTTAATGTCATTTTTTTTTCTGCTTTCATAGTTACAGCTATAAATTACTTTAGTATGTGTTCAGTGCATAGTCCCTCCTCTTAATCCTACCAACATTATGAACAATTATGTGTGCAATGTAATTGAAAGGCAAATGGATAAGTTGCTGAGATTTGGATTTTCCCAACCCCTATCATTTGTTGTACTGAGTAGATCAGGCGTCTCAAACTCAATTTACCTGGGGGCTGCTGGAGGTAGAGTCTGGGTGAGGCTGGGCCGC
>WMED01004938.1:0-20089 GCA_019650415.1 Pipa parva
ATTGTCTCTGTGTTAAAATCATTCTCTTTTATCTCAGATCTCTTAGTGTCTTCCTAAATTAGGATTTACATTAGTTATGGATCAATTACTCTATCATCTTTATATTAGATGTTAAGCTCCTATTGTATAAAAGCATCTGAACACATTAAATTTTTATTACATCACACATTGTTTAGCCATTTGGAAAATCCTCATATCTGGTGTTTTTGCTCAAATGCAGATGGAGGACATTTAAGCAAAATTTATTATGTCTAGAATAGTACTTCCAGACATACTGCAGCTTCCATGGACATTAAATAGGAAAGCTGTAATGCTAGCCAAATAACACATTCATGCATACAGCCACACAGAATATTATAGCACAGGCACTGAATGATTGTTTGAGTTAAATGAGACATCTAACAATGACCCATATGTACCAGAATTCAAGTAAACACAGTTATTTTTCTCTGAATTGTACGTGTCTGTGACAGCAGGTATAGCCATTTTGCTTTTGGAGGAAATGAACAACTGTTTAGATAAATGGGCCCACAGCAAGAGACACTCACAATGAAAAAGCATGATTATATTATTCATTTTATATTATGTATGCTTCATATTTCAGTTCATAAAATCCAGTCAGTTTTTTTTTGTTTTTTTTTATGTTTTACATGTAGTTTATTCAGAAACCGGCATTTGAAAATAGGGTTTGTTCTGAAACTGTCAGGTCTTCAATATATTGACTTTCCATGTGACCTTCTAGATCAATAGGAAAAAGAATGCAAGTGTTGGTGCAGTTAAATGAATTAGAAACCAGAGTATCTTTTGGTATCACTTAACTACAAGGGGATGCCAATTATGGAATAACATAAAAAAGCAGGTATGGGATATTCTAGATTAAAATTAAAATCCCTTTCCAAAATCCCAAAATCCCGTTAGTCGTGCATTTTGCGGACTTGCATGACAAGCCATCTCAAGCCTTGGAATACTAAAAAAAAAATACATCTTTATTGATTTTGTCCCCCAAAGGAATAAATGCAGAGATACATTTTTCTTGTATCCAAGCCTAAAACTTTATGGAGTTTATTAAGTTAATGTGTCATGCTTGACTGTCTATATCTCTTGTTTTAAAAGGTCAAACCAACACCCCTTGCCACTACAGTACTATACAATACTATTATAACCTATTCATATATAGTTGGCATTCTCCCTCACATATACAAAGAGCTGTATTTCAAAAGGAAAATTCTAGCCTCCCCCCAATGTATCTGCCTGAACAAGGTTTTTGCTCTCTATTACATGGGCCAATATGAAGAGATTCTGTGGTCTTAAGACAATTGATTTAAAGTGATTATTCACAACACACTTATATCGTGCCATCTGGTGAGTGCAATTACCCCAGGGGGTGCTCACAGTGTTCATAGTCTCCTGTATTTTATTTCACTCACCTTGTGTGCCACTTTTCTTTGATTTGGATCTCCAATCTTAACACATAATTTGCATATTTATGAGTGCAGTGTATTCATTGTGTTTTGCAATAATGCACTTCGGGTTTATTCCCCTTTTGTCTCCTCCCCCCTCCCCCCCATATCTATTTTTTTGCGCTCCCATAGCCTTTGGTATTATTCAACCACCACAAGAGACTTCACATATACATGTAATGTGAACATTATTTGATCATTTATTAATCTGGTGTATAAGTAAAAAAAAAGCTGCAGTCTCCAGTTTTCATACAATGTCAGCAGCAATTAACTCTACCTCTCCCCCCACGCTGGAGGGTTAGATGCATGCTATGGACTACCATGATTACTTTATACAGATGGTATTACCAAATCTTCCTTTTATCATTGAAAAAATATAAAATATACAGGCTGTACAGCTAAAAGCTCATTTATTTATTTGCATAACACAGAGGTATCGGCAACATACATCCACCACCACATTAAAACACTGACTACAGCTTACAAGTGCAATCTTTAAATGCATCCTGCAGGACAATGGAGCATTGGATTAAAGGGATTATATGGTTATCTTATTTTATAGATATTTATCTGGAAACAAATGAGATGGGAGACTAATTTAGATCTAATGGGTGAACTTCTCATTTCTATTCATTTCCAGTTCATTTTGTATACATTACCATAAAGCTAAAAGGGGATAATTCAGCAACTCTACCCCTTTAACACCAAATATCTGTAAACTCTTCTTACTGCAAGGCTACAGGGATTCCAATGCGGTGTTCAGTATTTACCTAAGCCATTTCATAACCAGTCTTGTACAACTGCGGATAGAAAATGTGTTTGCTTTCAAACAAATGAGAAGAAACTACAAATAAAGGGAAATAGTGTTTTGTTGCAACTGAATAAAATCCAGTTTTCTCTAATGTCTTTGGCTTCAGTATTAGATTTATTTGACAAAAATATTTTCACTTCAACATCACAGCACACCTACAGGAGCCCGAGCACAATGAGCATGTGCAGTACATTTAGCACAGAAAAATATAGATGCATAGAGGTGGCAAACTTCTAGGCATGGATCATTAGCTGAATAGGGCTACTGTTTATTTGATCATGTTCATCAATCTTTCTGCATAAGGTTAAGTAGTTCTAACCCGATCCATTTTTAGGGTTAATTTTGCTTTAAGGCTATACCTTACTTAACTATGTCTGTAGAGGGTATTTTAAAACTACACTATACTCTTCTACTTGCAGGAAGGCAAGACCTGGGTTTAACAACTGGAAGTAGTTAATGCTGCACTCCCATTATACAGATGCACTAGGTGGAGCCAGTGTTATATACATAAACATGTGCCAAAGAAGGTAACATTTCACACAAAAATAAACAAGATGTAACATGGAATGTTACAACAATCAATCTGATAAGGAATAGGGATTTTAATTTAGATCGTTCCTTACAAGTGTACATTCAAGTTCATTCGCATGTACATTTGGTGTTAACCAGAATGACGTCATCAATAGCAAACCTTTATTTTAATCAGGCAACGTTAGTGTGCTTAGTGACATCAATTCCAGAAGATCAAATATCAGAGACAAAATTATTAATTCAAGACAATAATGTCCATTCATCTAAAACCTGAAAATAGTCCAAAAAAGACAAACAGATATCCTGTTGGAATCCTTTTAGGCTTACAGCAAAAAGTTCCTACTGAATGATTGCTGAATACATCAAGTTACTTAATGCAGCTCCAGTATTTCTTTCTGACACAGGCTTATGAGCTATAATACATTTTCATTTTTAGATTTTCTTTTTTCTTTCTTTCTTCTTTGGCTCTTTTAAATCTCTTTTTTTTTAATTTAATGTTTTAAATTTACTATAATAAATCTAGAAGATTATGTAAAAATAAATTGTAAGTATATTTTATAGGTGTTCTAGACATATTCTAGCTCAGAATTAAAATATAAAGGGACACGTCAAAATAGTTCCTAAACAGTAATTATTTCAGTAGCTTTACCCCCATGAGAATGAGCCATATGTAATTTTCTTTCATTGAAGGAGGTCCCATAAAATATTATAGAGATTGAAGAAGGTTTTCTCATGGGGTTGGATTGTATTATGGCTGGTTAGTTCTCCAATAAGACATTTTTTAACAATGTGACATTTTTTTCTTATCTCACTTATACAAGAAACCTTGACTGAAATTCAAATAAAGTGGCAGATGACACAGTAAATGGGCCTGGTATTTTACACTTGACAAAACTTGCCATAACACATTTGAAACACTTCTCTTTGAATATAATGTAAATGCAGGAACATCAGTTCTTTGATAAAAATCAATAATATGACCAGAATGACCAGAAAGGTCCATATGGTCTCTTTAATTGGATGCTCAGCTAGTTGTCGCATTGATTTAACTGCCACACACCCTCCAATGACTATCAACTTTTAGGGAAGACATCTGGTCAGAAATTATAAGTGGAAAAAGGACAATCAAAATCTGCCTCACATTTAACACATTGTTGTGCTAATAGTGCAAATGTATAGAAACCAAAAAGCATAAAGATACCATTAAGTCAAAAAGCAACACAAATACATGCAGACCACACCCTTGGTTTCACATACCAAGGGGGTAATTCAGCATAGTGAGAACACACCTCCTGATCCTTCGCATCAGCTCGCAGAGACTGTTACGTGCTCGCTGATGTCCTACACGCGCACATCAGCCTACACTTTAAAGGTATTCCAGTTTTGGCGAGACCACTTGAGTCGCCTCGCGACTCAATAATAAATATAAGCCCACGTTTTTGTTTTATGGATTTATAGTTAATAGTTTTTGCATTGCGAATGCAAATATACTGAAGAGTAGAGTGGAAAAAATAAATACAACAAAAAAAAGATGGCTGCTTAGGAGAGGAAACCAAGAACAACTCTGGATAAATCAGTACAAAAAGTATGTGAAACTTAGCATATATTTATTAAAGAATATTGCCTAAAAATAAATAAACTCTTGCAAGGGCGAAATTAAATAAAATCGAAAATATAGATATCATGATATTGACCGATTTTTACCGATATTGCAATATCGATATCGGTTGATATAGCGATATTTGAAGTTTATGAATATCGTGAAATCGGCATATCGATATCGAAATTCAAATGAAATGTTTAATCTGTTTATTTCTATGTAAAATCCATAGTATCACTGGAAAATTTGATATTGCGATATCACATTTTCCGATTTTATTAAATTTTGTTCTTGATGTCATTGATCAGTACCCAGGTTATATGTTGCTGTTGTGTGAGGACCTTGGGAAAAGGACCACCACCAGGAAAGCAGAGGTACCCATTTCTGCTAGGACTGCTGTAGGGCCTATGGTAGGATATGCTCTTATTGGCACACATCACAGGTGAAAGGCAAGCCTTGCTATTTACTAGTTAGAAGTATACCACCATGAGGAACCAGACCCTTTAAATGATCATAAAGAATGAAAAAGGCATTTAAAGGATACAGAACTCATCTGTGAAGAAGTAGGATTTCCATGTAAGTACCCTCCTTAGGCAATGATTCAAGGACTTATGTCCAAACCCCTGGACTCCTGCCATAATTGCTGCTGCTGTATTAATATATTGCAATCATATTATTTGCCCTTTGTATAATAGATTGATAAATTGATTTGTTTTGGGCAAAATCCACTGGAGAATATTATATTTAATATTAATAAGTGCTCTGCATCAATTAGAATTAGACTACCACTCCAGAAGTATGCAAAGCCTGCCCCCTTGGTATCCTATAGCTGATAGCCTGGGGAGGGAAATGCAGCTATTGAGAGGATTAGCACATACCTACAACCATAGCATCATTTAAATGCTGGTAAATAAGCAGATTAAAGAAAATGGTTGAAGGCCTACTATATAAATCATATAAGTCACATGGGATAAGGTGCAGCCATATTGCACTAGACACTATAAAACTGCAGCATTTAAATCACTTTCCCTGGTCATCATGTCACATTAATGTACAAATCACAGTTCTACAGATAATTATATTGCTATACTGAAAAATAAATACTGTATTTATTCCAATAATTTATTTACATAAACAATACCATTTTGGGTAATGTCCTCTGGTCTAACCCAGCAGTTTTAGATGACTTTCATCCATATTATTCCATAAAGTAGCTATATGCATGGATGCATAGTGCATGACTGCTTAAAAGCAGCCTGTACTGTGCATCTGATCTCATTACTATTCTGCAATATTGTTTGGTTTTAAAGGCTTGACTTGAGAACCTTAGCTAGGGTTTCCATTCCTTACCTTTAAAAAGGTATATATAACCTCTGGAAAAAAAAAAAAAAAGAAATTAACTATGAAATGGTTTCTCTGTACAGCTATCTAACTTTTATTCAAAAGTAATCCTGAAAGCTGATGAGTATGATTACAAATGCAGAACATCAACTTCCAGAGCGTCTTGGGTAAGCAGAGAGCTTAGGATCAAATATCCTTCAACTTTTTCCAGGTTGGGAGCGTAAACAACCTATTTTTTGTTCATTTGTAACAGACACTGCACAGATGAGCTATATTATGTTTTCCATAAGACTAGCTCTAATTTACGTTTCAGTATCACTAGAAAACTAAATATGGACCAAAAGCTAATTATGTTAAGGAATATTATAGATTTGAATGTGAACACTGCTATCGCCTTGTGTATTGTCTCACATTTGTAAGCTATATGTCTATGAGCAGACAGGTTTACAAGCTATCTTGGGAAAGATCCTATAAAAGATATTGTAACAACACATTTACCTTGTATTAAAGGTGCTGCTGAACATTTTACATTTATTAATATCCTCACAAGCAAAAAAACAGCAGATTTCAACTGAATGTCTATTTATAGACTTTTATCAATTTCAAAAAAGGTCATACCAAATAAATAATATTATATTTCATATATTGTATTATCTTTAAAGGTATACCAACCAACATAAAGTACAATAAAGACTTCTTCACTCAGGGATTACAATCTGTTTTTCTTTCTTTTTTTTACTGACCCACGGCTTTAAGAGGTCACAAGACATAAAGTCAGATTTGTATGCTTTACATTCCAACTTCACAACCCAGTATATCAAAAGACATAATTACTGACACCAAGTTTGTTTTTTATATTTATAGTTACAGTATACAACAATAAAACAGTTTAGGGAGCCTGGAGCTGTTAGGGGGAGGGCGGATATGACTGGGAGGGGATGGGAAATGAGAGGGTTGGTGGGAAAAGGTCAGAGAGGACAGGAAGGGCAGAGCAATGAGTTGGAAACAGAGGAGGAGCAGTCCCCCATCCTCCCTTCCCTAATGTCAGGTAGATTAGTTGTCACAGCATTTTGGAGCGGAGGTCCTGAGAAATGGGGTCGATAGGAAAGATATATGGAACATACTCTAAGGAGTTAGGGATGTTAATGGATAAACATGGAAGTGCTAACACAAGGCATGGGGTCCCTGCCAGGCGATTGGGTACTATCGAGCTGATGGTGTACAGCTGATAGGAGGTGTTGGCATTCAGATATCAACGGAACTTCTAGGACCATAAGTTAAAAAGTTGTGGTTAAAATACATTTTGTGTTCAAAATGGTTAAATAAATGCTGTGGGCTTTCCAACCCAAAAAGGATTGGTGAGTGTGTCATTTGTTTGGATAGGGTTAAGAGGTGAAAATTAGTATAAATGTTCATCAAAACCTTCGCCAGTCATGTAAAAATACAACATTAACATTATTTCTTCTGTATGTAAAATACATTTTTCTGCTGACAATGTAAAATAATTAATCAACTTATTTTTAGAGCTGATACATAAAAAGAAAACCTGACCACTAGTAGATGAGTAACAGTTTGAGGTAACATCACTGACCCACATCAAAATGTATGGATTTTCATGTCATGCACAGAAACTCATGATGCTTTCACCCAAACATGCTGGCACGATGGTTCCCAGGAAGTTTAGGTGAGTAATATATAGTGACGCACACACGATTAAGGGAATAGTTATACGCCATTTCAAATTTTTTATCATATCTTTCCATTTTCAATTCATCCTAAAAGGACATATCTAGTAAAAACATTTTTTTCTCTCACTTAGAATATAAACTAGCTTATTATTTAGTGTATTTCAATTTTTACCAGCTCTGTAGTGGAGCTATGGTTAATATAAGTAATTAATTAATTACTTAGTTGAAGGGAAACATGCTTAATAATGAATAGTGAAGAATTCTTCTAAATATTCTGTTTTCATTATTGGAAGCAGCTGTTTATATAAGCACTACATTTCTTCCGATGGAGTTAGATGGTTAAATAGCAGAGAAAACAACAAGATAAACATCATCTATTATAACTCTGCTCTTCCTATTGACAGATTGCCTAAATGGAGGGAGTTTTTGATGGATGATACTTCTGACTGCTGATCCAGTTTTATAAAGCAGCCATTTAGGTTAAAGTGTGCTAAAAGTAAGAACAAAAAGTCTTCTCTTCTACCATAGACATAGTTAATAGCCCAGTAATCCCTGTTCGCTGCTGCTCTGTTTTGACCTGATCATCACACAGCTATGCTCTCTAACCCATAAACTCTAGCTACTGTTGGTCATGTTTATCTTCCCTGATTAATTCCCATGTACTATATATGAAGCATGTATAAATGGTCCTTTAGACCAACAAGGGTAAACTTGGGCTTTTTATTTTTTTAATAGTTTGAACTTGATCGACCTGTGTCTTTTTCAGCCTGACTATGTAACTATATATAACCATGTGAAACGAAACCTGAGGGTAGCAAAACAATGGAGACCTCAGCTCAAAGTAAAATATGGCTGTTGAATGAAGAAGAGCATGCCGAGGGGTTAATAGCAATAATGCTATGGTCTCGGTTCTAAATGCCCTGCTCTTCAGAAGCTAAGAGCTGTCCAGTGGCTTGCTGTTACCCCGATTTTTCAGGACAGAACAATGTTCAGCTAAAATGATTTTTTTTACACCGATTTATATAAATATTTAGTATATCTGGTCATATATGACAAACAACATCTGCATCATTTAGTAAGTTTTATGGTTTCTCACATCCTTCATTTAAGATTCTACAACATTTAACTTTGTCTTGTCAATTTCACAACTCTCTCAATCCACTGCAAATTCCTTATTTAAATTAAAAATCGTAACAATGATTTGACAAATGCCTTCAAAGAGTCTTACCCCCTAAAGACCCAGTAAAAACTAATCCCATCTCTTTCTGATAAAACCGTGTACGAATATGTTTTCCTTAATTACATAATGTATATCCAAGTGTTAAGAAAAATATTCTGTTCTTACATTGTTATAATTAGAAAATTAATGTAATCTCTCTCTCGACTGTATAAAGGGAATCTCATTTCTACTCAGGGCATTCTTACTGTACATTCTTAATTATTCTCTATGTACTCTGAAGATCTGTGCCGCAGACCCTAGTGTGTTACAAATGGAGTGGGGAGTGTTTAAAACAGCAAAATGGATGCCATATACTGTTAGGGATGCAGGAGATCACAACTTTATATTAAGCCAAAGTTTAGTTCCTTAAGCAAATGATTAATTTTCTCAAAACAGAGTGTAATATGTCTGAGCTATGTACTTACACTTATCAACTAAAATTTCATTATGCCTGGCATAATATTTCACTGGCAAACACACAAACTGGCAGCACTGGACCAAAGATTGGGGGTTATTCACTAAAGTCCGAATTGTTGTGTAAAGGTGCAAATTCGCCAGATGGAGACAGTCGCAATAGGTTGTTACTGTTACAGTCGCTTCTCTATAATGAGAATATTGTCGCAGTCGCAACTTTATTATGGGAAAATTGTCACAATATTAATTGTCGTGATTTTACAATGGGGAAATTGTCACAGATTTGCTATGGGAATCTGCTGTTTGAGAATAAAACAGTCGAATTTGCACCTTAGTGAAAATTGCACTCAGTTCCCAGATAAAGTATATTCGGTGCAAGGTAATATATGCTAGACAATCTAGAAGGGAGAAAAAACACAGGAAAGCCTGTAATAAAGCATATTTCAATCACCTGCACACCTAATAAAAAGTTAAATATTTTATTATTAAATTGTCTTATTACAATTAATTATTAATTATGTATTATTAAATTATATTATAATTATTGTGTAATTATACAATTTACAATTAGTTACCTTGTGCTTTATCTTTGCACTTAATATTATATTTACGTATAATCCTTTTCGACTCAGTTATGCAGTCTAGCACTTTATAGTCTTAGCTTTACTTCCCCTTTAATATTAAATTTTTTTTTTCCTTATTTATGTCCTGTCGTATTGCTTCTGTTCTTGCTTCTATTTAATAATAAAATATTTAACTTTTTATTAGGTGTGCAGGTAATTGCAATGTGCTCTATCTCTGGCCTTCCTGTGTTTTTTCTCCCAAGTAGGAGACCCTGGCACAAATCATCTGTTTTCAACCAACTGTATAACCCTGAGGTACCAGCATATTTAACCGTTGATTGCAGCATCAGCTGCTGAAAAGTGATATGAATCTGACTAATCTAATGCGATGGATGGATTATACAAATACTCTACTTAACATACCAAAAAAAATACTTCCATTTGTTTGTTGAAAATCATATCAGATAGAAATCCTGTTGAACCTAGCAAAAAAAAAAATTGGGGGGGCTTTTCTGTGTAGGGGGAACAGTCTTCACAAATGTTTACCAGTGTTCCTTACAGTCTTCATGATCAGTTAATGAAAATACAGGACACCTCAGTGTCCTCCCTGTTTTACAGCAGCAAGGCTTTCTTATACTGCAGTCACAAAAAGCTTATATGTCTCCAGTGAAGAAGATGAATGAGAAACCCTAAGCCTTTGTTGAAGTGTGAAAACAATTTCTGTGAACTATTTCCCAAGGCTAATGCACTTAAAGCAAAATGACTGGAAAATAACTCTGACGGTCTTACAAACGTCATACATATGGTAAAGTACTCAAGTAACTTTTCCACTGTTATGAGCCTCTATCCCTTAGTGTCTAATTGCTGGCTTCAGAAACAAAACTAGAAGTAACTGGACCTATGCCCCATAACTCACTAACTAATATGCAGAAGCTGCTGCCAGATCAATCTATCCCACTACTGTCCTCTTGGGCAGAGATGAAGAGAATGTTTCCTTTATCCTAATATGTGAATAGTTGCACCTATCATTAGCTCAGTCATAAAAAATAAAACACATTTTCTCACAAAAGCACTTATTTTGTCTGTATTTATCTAATCTGTGAAAAAAATCTATAATGTGTGAGAACATAGGCAAGATGTATCCTTCTCATCTTTGGCATACATTTCTCACATTACTCACTGAAAATTTCAACATTTTCTCATTCAATTCAAACATAATACATGCAAAACAGATGGCCATGTTGGAGTACATTTCGACAAATGCAAGCCAAATGCTTCATCTGCAAATGTAATGATTAAGAGCACCAATGAACACTGATCATCTTTCTACAAGCACTTTATCTCTCACACATAGCTGAAATGGCCCTCCTTGTCTGGCAACTGTCACAGCATCATGCTGTTTCTTGCTTCAGAGATCTAGCAATTTCTCATTTTAATGTTTTGCTTCTGCTTATTAAGGTAACAAGGATATGCATCCTATGACAAAATCCACTGGCACTTAACGCCTTTTAAAGCGATGTAATGATAATTCATTTAGACAGCATAAACTAAGATAAACGCATAGATGTTATACTTTGAAGCAGTTCTTGTATCAATGAAATGTTATGTCCAAATGAACACAATTTTTCTTGTGCCACAATTTTTCTTTAGCCATTGGCTACATTGTTTAGAAAAAAAATGGATTTAATAATACATGCTGGTAGATACAGTGGTGTGAAAAAGTGTTTGCCCCCTTCCTCATTTCCTGTTTTTCTGCATGTTTGTCACACTTAAGTGTTTCGGAACATCAAACCAATTTAAACAATAGTCAAGGACAACACAAGTAAACACAAAATGCAATTTGTAAATGAAGGTGTTTATTATTAAAGGAGAAAAAAAATCCAAACCATCATGGCCGTGTGTGAAAAAGTAACCACTGTACATACTTCTTGCTTACTACTGATTCACAGGACTGTCTAGATCAGCGGTTCTCAACCTTGTTGGCACCGTGACCCCCTGATACTGACGTCACGCGATGGTTCAGGTGAAACGTCATCACATACGCGTGTCACATGATGACGTTTGGACCAGACGACACTGCGCAGGAACCCTTACATAAAGGGACCTGCGCTCTCTTCCAGCTTCACAGCATGTTTGCGACCCCTGTGAGAGCGTCGTTTGACTTCCAAAGGAGTCGCCACCCACAGGTTGAGAACTGCTGGTCTAGATTTTTATTGTGTAAAAGTGTGGACAATTTTCTGAGAGTAGGTTTTAAATATACTGTATGTGTGTGTATGTGTATGCGTGTGTGTGTTATATATTTAGATATCTTTATGGATGGGACAAGTGGGCAAATTGTGCCTGATATAGCATGTCACTTTTATGTGCATGCCAGGAGAAGGTTAGATAAACAAGCAACTGTGCACCATTCATTATTGTCTTTTCATGGCTGCATTACAGTTTTAATGATATTCCCACAAGAAGAGATTCAAGATGAGAATAGTGATCAATGAGAAGAAACATTAAAAAAAATATATAAAATAATACTTATACCACAAATACATTTTCAGCATAGGCTTGCTTTACTATTCTAACGTTTACTGAAATATACTGATGCAGATCAATACTGCCAAAAAAACAAAAAATATTATCATGGTCAGCATAAACAGTAAGATGTTCCTTTTCCTATAATACCAATATGCTACCAGGGTTGCTTCATATAGGTTGGAAAAAATCATGGGAGGCCCTAACCAACTGAAATAACAGCTTAGCAAGCTAAAATGCCACTACAACAACACTGTAATGTGGACACTGTAATTATCCAGTCCTGGTAACTATAGGGACTATATCTTTATATTCCTTAAATGATGCCTACATTCCAGAGTATACACTCACAGCTAATAAATGGCAAAATGACACATTTTCTAAAGGAACGTGGCAATGTAAAACTAAGGAATAAGCAATTTCTTAAACAATTTTTGAACATACTAATAAACGTGGACCCTGTGTGGTTTCAGTCTTGCAGCAAAAGCAAAAATGCTAAGCCAGTAATTGCAGAGAACCTTCTAATAACCACTCAATTAAAAGGAACTACATTCTAATGTTCTAATGAAATAGAAACAAGCCTTCAATTCTGCCTGTACTGAAAGAGTCATTTCTCATAATGTGCCATACAATGTAGCAAGTACATTTAGTGCTGGCTTTGTCAAAAAAATGTATATACTGTATATATATATATATATATATATATATATATATATACACAGTATATACTGTATATATGTGTATCTATAAAGAATTGTGATTATTTCATCTTATCTTGAAAGGAAATACTTTCTGGGTTAAAAGGCCACTGACAGCAGAAAAAGAACATTGCTATTTGGGTTAGCATTGCAAGTATTCCTATGCAGTACTTGTAAAAATGTCACCTTTGAAGTTGAATTCATGATCTTTTTTAGTTGTCTTTCTCTCTGTATTCTTTATCTAATGTTCCACAGGAAACAATAGGAATAGGAAGGGGTTTGTTTAAGTAACAGAAAAAAAATGGCTGTAACTACAAGAAAAAGAAAAAACCTCCAAATAATTTAAATCAGGATTTTGTTTTTTCTAGATTTTTCTTTCTAGCTCCTTCCATTTAATACATTTGTAAAAGTTCATGTTGCATTGTTCCAGTGCCTAGTGTTAATTAACATGTGAACATCAAGTGTATTATACATAATAATGAGCCTTTTCATATAGAAAGAAAATGTCTGCAAGTTTGCTCATTATTTTATAACAAACAATGAAAATTTTACCCCACCCACCCAGTTTATAAGCTTCACACAAACTGGACAAAATATCCCTTGCTGACAGATCTGTTTCCACCTGCTACGGCCTTCTTAGCAGAAGATGGGTTGATGATCTGATCCCAAAATATAGTAAACACCATGTATCTGTTATATTTCTGTCTTTTGGGGTTTATCCTCCTAATTAATAAGGGCATGTCTATTGCTTTGGAGATTACACTCTGGAAATTCCTAATTTCATTCACAAAATTCCAAGGTAACATCTAAAAACACCTCATCACTACACTCCAGTGACTGGCTAAATGTCAATTAAGTTTATTCTGGATTCTCAAAATATGAATTTTAAAATTCAAAAAATCTGATAAACTACAAAAACAGAAGGAAAAATGATGGGTTCTGGTATTTTATTAAAACTATTTGGAACTTATAATTCAATGCATTTCTGTTCATACTTATCAGTCAATAGAAATACCATTATACCACAAATATGTGACTTATAACCCTTATCAAACACATGTCCATCAGTTCAACTCCCATGTGTAATATTTAACATGTATGCAAATGCAGACAAGTTCAAAACAATAAAACAAAAAAAAACTTACAAAAATGAATAAATAATTTTATTAAACCCCTCCCACCAGCTATGGACAAACAACGGTCCAGTAGTTGTTCAGTGAGCCAAATATAACATCTCAGGCTGGATAATAATAGCAAAAATGTCAAATAAGTAGATAGAGTTTATATTGCGTGATACCTATACTATCGATAGTACATCTCCACAAGGGAGCAGGTATCTGTGTAAAACTGAATCCCAGAATGTATAACAAGAACTGGAAATTCTGGAATTACAGCTATCCATGCAGTTAGTAGGTACAGCAACATAGACAGCTTCTGCCCTTCTACACTCTTCCTGGAGTGGATTTAACCACCAGCACATTCTATTTTTAGGAAAATACAGAGGTTCATTAAACAAAAAAAAAATCTAAATATTTTTCAAACTCAAGTAATTAATATATCAACAATGATTCTCTTACAAAATAGGGTAAGTCAAAAGAAGAGCTCTTAAGGATATTTGATGGCTCCAATCCACATATTGTTGCAGTAAGCAACAACTCCCAACAGCTTCCTCAGAGAAGAATGAATTAAGAATCTCCTTTGCTACAACTTGACCACAATCACACTCTCATCACCGTTGACTATTAATTGCCATGACTAGATTTGGATTTAGAGTCCAAAACAACAATGTTCAAATGCTTCATTGTATATGTAAGTACAATTTGTACTAAGGGCAATATACAGTAATAATAATATTATGTACTGTAGTAAGTAAATGTGTGTGCTGTATTCTCTCACACACAACTAAAATTAATGAAGAAAATATTTAAGAAAAAGTTTTTTTGACTTAAAAGGAAAGCTGAAAGATTTATCACACAATGTTATTAATAGATTACAACAGCTATGCCTTTCTTAGATCAGAAATCTGCACAGCTCAGAGCTATTTTAATGAAGTTCTTTATCTTGAAAGGTTTAAGTACAAAATCAATGGGAAACATCTACTGAAACATGCAGAAGCCCAGCTTGTTTAAATACTTTGCAGAGACATTGCCATATAATCACTAATTTTCCTGTGGCTCTTTCTCAACCTCCCATAGTTCTCTTGCTGTATGTACATCCATGGATATGAAAGATGACCCAGGAGAGAGAAAAAAATTTTCTGTGTGGCATCTTCAAGCCAAGAATTCCATTGCCACGTCAGTGAGCACTTGATTACCAGAGGCATAAGAAAAAGAAAACAAACATATTCATTTATTTAACAATTTTTTCTATTTTTAAATCCATATGGATTTTTCCTCCGTTGCATTGTAATGCCAAAAATTTCCCACAGAACTTTCTATTTGAAACAGTCACCAGGAATGTTAGCTTAAAAATAATCAAAATCAAAAAGGAAAACCAGGGCATGCTCTATACCAGGGGTGGGCAATTATTTTTGCCATTGGGCCACGTGAATAGCCCAAGGAGAGATCCTTAGATGTTCGGATCTTGCCAGCAGCTGCCAAATACAGCCGACAAGCCCCAAAGCAGCCAAGGAGTGTTGTCGCATTCAACTTACCTCATTAGAGGAGGTGCATTGCTGGAACACTGTTGGAGGTGAGTGGGGGGTGCGGGGCAAGGGGGGAGTGCGGAGCAGGGGGCAGGTCAAGTTTAGCGATGGGCGATGTGGGTGACAGAGCCCCTCAAATAGATTGCACCCTGGGCCGTGGCCCACATTGCCCATTGGTAGAACCAGCCCTGGTTATGTGTATTTAAATAACGGTGACATCTTACATATGGCTTTACAGGGATTAACAATTCACTTTAGTCCTTGTCCCTTTGCATCTTATAATCTAATAGCCTCTATCAGCATGCGTCTCATACCCTGCCACTGCCTGGGGTGTCAGGAAGGTGGCCTTTACCTGGAGAAGAGGCTATGGGGGTTATTGGATAAATTGAGAATTTGAATTCTCAAACAGCAGATTTCCATAGCAAATTTGCAACTGTGACAATTTTAAAGTCGCAACTGAGACAATATACCCATAGAAAAGGCACTACCATGACAATATTCCCATAATGAAGTTGTGACAGTAGCAGTCTATTGCAACTTTCTTTAGTTGGCAAATTCACACCTTTATGCAACAATTCGGACTTTAGTCAATAACCCCCTATAACTTTAAAAATGTAAAAAATTCTCAATATATGACATTAGCAAAAAGAAATATAATACGACCACTGGCTTTACTTTTCACAGTACCAAAATTAACCAAAATTGCATAATGGATCATGTTCTTAAAGCAGGCAGATAATATATTTGCAAGCAACTTAAAAAAAACTACCTGCATCCACATTCATATTTAGTTGGATGATTTGACTGATGGAGCATCTTTCTGACTTATAGCTAAATACATTGGAACATATGGCATAATCTGGGCTCTCTGAACATAGCTTCTACTGTGATTCTTTTTTGTTAGACCATTTTACCAATAATGTTTGCTCTGACAAACAAAACGGAAAATGTCTATTATCCTTGTAAATTACTTTATTAGTTTGTGTCCCAACTTCCTGAAGTTTCCTCCACTTTTTATTTTATTTTTGCCTTTCCCAAAAAAGTGCTTTCTTTAACAAAGCTAATATAGTAATATCAACTTTAGTAATTTGGAAAAGTATTTGAAATGTCTATTATATGATTGGCATACTATAAAACAGTAATACACCATTCATCACTGCTCTAGATCAACACAAAAATAATGTTTAATAAATATTAATGAATACATTGAAACAATAGCTAATCTAACACCTTACTTAAATTGCATTTTTATCTTCTGTTCTAGTAAACTTTGGCAGATAAAACACCCTATTAAACAGGAAGGGGATAAAAAGAAAAAATGTAGGGTTAATTTTACATTTGTCTAAATCAGTAAAGAGGGGCATTCAATGGAAACCTAATTTAGTCAATTATGTAGAGCAGACAGATTTAACAATAGGAAAAGGCTGCCCATGCAGCTTTAAGAGTCCTGAATACAAATCAGTAAGAAGGGAATGAACAGATGCTTTGGGTCACTATTTTGTGTCATCATTGACAGCTGTGTACAAGGGCAGTGAACAGCATGTGGATAAAAAGACAATATATATATATACTATATATATATATATATATATATATATATATATATATATAGTATATATATATACCTATTTTTGAACCAAATATATGCACATCTACTTAGATTTTTTTTTTTATTTGAATGTTATGTAACCATGACTTCATGTCATACTACAATATAGATCAATAATTAATTTAAAAAGATCTATTGTCCTTTAACTCTAATGGATGTATACATAATTATAAAGGCTAAAGAATTGTCTCTTACCCAGATTCCTGTAAATATTCTCCTTGTTTTAGGCTCTCGGTTCTTAATACAGGACTGCTAGCCTTAAAACCAATGTGTATTAAGCAGCTCAATCAGTATTATTTGTTTAGTCAAACCAGTGATTTTGAGCTCACTTGTCAAAAACACCAAAACCACAACACACAGGTAAGGATATCCTGGAGAGAAGCTTTTCCAAACCAAAATCAGATTAGAGCAGCAAGCAGGTATATATGAAGGGAAATTGCAATACAGATAAATGGAGTTGAAGGATCTATTTCTGCTAAATCTGAAGGGGGTTGTTTTGTTAGTGCATCGGGGGAGATTTATAAAGACCATTTCAACTTTTTAATTAGTTTCTCCCTGTTTTGATAGTGTTTAGACATTATTTTTCAATTTGCTGGACTGATGTACTGTGACTGATACAGATCCTTCATGGGGAATACAGAAAAATGCAGGAACAAACACACATGGAGGTACAACAAGATTGGGTTACTACTGGAGGAACTGAAGCAATCCCAGAGGCTGTTACACCTACAGAAGCACTGAGGTGTGCTAAAAAGGAATAAGTGCAGGATAGTACAGGAACAGGAGAAATAGTATATTCTCCTTGCCACAGTGGGGATGATGCGGGATAACACAAAGGCATGGGAGGAGTCTAAGAAGCCTTTCAATCTTCAGCCTTCACCTCTGCAAGGGATTATGGCCTTTACAGTGCAGAGCCTCCCAGCTCGTGACCCTTGGGTTAAACCACCACTGGTTGCAGATGGCTGAGACAATGTGGAGACACTCACAAATTCACAGAAAAACCTTGAGCAGTGTAACCAAACACTCACAGCAAGCAGCCAGATAGAGATAAGCTGAGAAATACTGAAGATATTCAGGACGCTAAACTGCAGAACTGACATTTTACCAAGGCTCTAAGACATGCTGCAGGAGAAGCTGTAACAGTGGCAAGGCACAGAAGGCAGTAAAGAGTTATGCAGGAACTCATAGAGTTCAGGGATGACAATAAGACTCTTGCTGCAGTGCTCTCTTTTTTAAACATGGTACTACTAACATTATCCATGATGTTAGCAGCTCCAGATTGGCTGGCGACCCACAAACCCTGGTAATACTGAGAATCAGAGCTTGTCAGCATCACACAGGTGTTGGCTCACGAGCTGTGAAGGAGCGCTACTTGTGACACTTTACCTTGTTTTTCTATGAGGTTCCCTTTCTATTTCAACTGTATATCAATATTACTTATCAGTTGGAAAAGTAATCCAACTGTGGCTAAGTGACAGGACCAACTCCATAGGCAATGAAGGGTTTTTGCAAACCTTAACCAGACAAACACTTTTGGGTGATAAAATTCAACTTACCAGATTTATAAATAAGGCAAAAACAGTAATACTGATATATTTCCACTAATTCACTAGCTTCAACTGGTTATAAAAACTTTCTAAATAGTGAGTTCAAAATAGTGAGCAGTCAGAACATATAGAAAGGGCAGAGTGCTCTACATATTCATTGCACCTGCTTAGGAGTAAACTCCACTGCAGATATATGTTTATTTATCAAAGTCTAAATTGTTACATAAAGGTGTGAATTCTCCACTTCTCCATTCAGCAAACTTTGCAATGTGGAGAATTTGCCTACCAATAACGATCGCACACTACACAAAAGACTGCTAGTGACGCTGTTGTGACTTCACTATGGGAATTCTTACACATCGCAAATTCACTATGGGAATTCTCTGATTAGTGAATAAGGAGTAGAGAATCAGAGCATAGCCATTTGAAGTGATGAGAATTCACTTTGAAAGTCAAATTCTCATTTTGATAAATAACTCCCTCATAGAGTTAAGTTTTAATGTGTGGTATGACAGATAGTGTGCATTCACACCCAGTGAATTTTCCAGTTCATTGGGAGCAGAACATCTCATTGAGCTAACTTGGGTAAACTATGGGTTCAGTAAAATGGCAGAAAGGGGTCTTGTATGTTTTTGTGTATATTTTTTATCTCTATGAAACTGCAAGGGAGGGCAATGCTGAATATTTTAGTATTACATTTATAATATAACCTCAGGGATGAGTGCTTAAAATAGTAGAAGGGGAGTCCATTTTAAGCACACATTATGCAAATCCTGTTATAAACATTGTGAGAAACAAAAGGAAGAAGGTTGCTGCTCCATAGTTATTAGAATCTAAATTGCCTTACTGTGCTGCACAGAATGAGGACCTAAAAATTTTCTATTATAATGTTTCCTTATGAAGTTTTCTTTTGCAGTTTGGTAGTAAGAATTATGATTTTACACCCTAGGATACAACTTTTTTATTTAGCAATAAAAAAGTAGTTCAGGGATACTGTGGTGAGGAAGACATAAACTGATATTTAAGAAAAGGGAAAGCAGGACTTCAGCAGAGTTGATTGTTCTTTAGTGATAAGCTTGTAGTTTTAGCCAGTAGGATGTCCTCTTAGGCTAGGTTCACACTAGGTGTAAATATGCCGCGCATTTAGAAATGCACGTCTAGAAAATAAGCCAGTATATTTAAGTCCGGCGTGTTGTCTAGACAGGCATTTCTATTGTACATACCCAACTCCAGTGTGAACGCTCCCTCGGTGTAAATGGCTCCATCTAGCTGCATTTTGTGTGTGGCATATGTACAACAGCAAAAAAGCAACATGAAGCATTCCATAGGCAGCGTATATGCATCATACACTAGTGTGTCCGGAACAAGGTAAATTCCATAGGTTTACAAATGCAGGTTTTTTAGCAGTGAGCACTCAATATTAACTTAATTCTTAATTAAA
>WMED01004939.1:0-19524 GCA_019650415.1 Pipa parva
TCTAATCAGTAGCCCTTTGTTTATGTGATACTCTCTGCTGGTTCTAATCAGTAGCCCTTTTGTTTATGTGGTACTCTCTGCTGGTTCCAATTATTGGCCCTTTTGTTTATGTGGTACTCACTGTTGGTTCTAATCAGTAGCCCTTTTGTTTTTATGGTACTCACTGCTGGTTCCAATCAGTAGCCCTTTTGTTTTTGTGGTACTCTCTGCTGGTTCCAATCAGTAGCCCTTTTGTTTATGTGGTACTCACTGTTGGTTCCAATCAGTAGCCCTTTTGTTTATGTGGTACTCTCTGCTGGTTCCAATCAGTAGCCCTTTTGTTTATGTGGTACTCACTGTTGGTTCTAATCAGTAGCCCTTTTGTTTATGTGGTACTCTCGGCTGGTTCCAATCAGTAGCCCTTTTGTTTATGTGGTACTCACTGTTGGTTCTAATCAGTAGCCCTTTTGTTTTTGTGGTACTCACTGCTGGTTCCAATTAGTAGCTCTTTTGTGTATGTGGTGCTTTCTACTGGTTCTAATTATCCACATCATTATCAAAGTATATTATCTTTAGTTTACAAAAGAACTTATTGAATATCTTGTTCCTCATCTTGCAGACTTGGAGATCAGTTCTACAAAGATGCAATTGAACACTGCCGAAGCTACAATTCACGGCTATGTGCTGAGCGCAGTGTCCGTCTTCCCTTCCTGGATTCCCAGACTGGTGTGGCTCAGAATAATTGTTACATCTGGATGGAAAAGAGGCACAGAGGCCCAGGTAAATAGCTTCTAAGTGATTGGTTTCTACTTGATTGCACAATTGTGACTATATAGATGATATCATCTATCCTTTGCTTTATACTTTCATCCATGAATTCAGCTTAC
Organism: Pipa parva; assembly: GCA_019650415.1. Classification (NCBI taxonomy): domain Eukaryota; kingdom Metazoa; phylum Chordata; class Amphibia; order Anura; family Pipidae; genus Pipa; species Pipa parva. The sequence continues at coordinate 867 of WMED01004939.1, forward strand.
ACTTTAGTAGCCTGATAACATTTCTCTCAACAATATTTTTCTTTTTGTGACTGCTAAACAAACATATACCTGTGCGAGTTTACCCGTCTCTGCGAGATAGAAGTATTCTTGACCAGTAGGGGCAATTGTATGCACCTACTCTAAATGTAATACAAATTATAATTTCTTACATGGCATGGGTGTCATTGGTACATCTAGGATATGGGATAACCATGACAGATATGATTAATATTAAAATGATTAATATCTACAGCTATTGACTCCTGCATTCTTGTTATCATGCTTTTTGTCTGTAGGGAGTTTGTGGAGCTCTTATTTTCTGTATCTCTGACAGAAAAAACTTGTACAATTTAGGAACGAGGTGGAGGTCGCACAATGAGGATAACATAAGCCAGAACTGGTTTCACACAGTTTTAAGGGTAGCACTCTTGTTTCATTAGATTGAAATTGTTGTAACAGATTTGAATGCAGACTGGATGAACAGCTGTCCAATGATGGACCAGACCCCACTGATTTCTTGTAGGACTAAGTAACAGGTGATATCTAAGTTCACCAAATAATGGAATCCTGCTACTTGATAAGTCAGCTGTTGTTAAAGGTGTATAGAATGATTTCAATCCCAAAAAATGTAATAGTATTAATATTTCTGCAGGCATGGCTCCTGGACAGTTGTATACATATCCTGCACGATGTTGGAGGAAAAAGAGGCGTTTGCATCCCCCAGAAGATCCTAGACTGAGACTTTTGGAAATTAAGTCAGGTTTGAGACATTTTTGCTTTCCTTTACAGTTATTGTACGCATAATAAAACGAGTTATTTCTATAAATCTCTATATAGGCAGATATTACATAATATGAGAAAAGAAGAGGAACAGCACCCACTAATAATGTGCACGCTTCAAATCTTTATTAAGTCTAATATGGAAATATATAACAATAAAAGGGTGAATAAGAAAGATTTAAAAACAATTAACATATGGCCATTATTGGACTTAACCTGGTAGAAGGGGTTTATCATATACAGTATGTGGAGTTAATATAATCATGTCCATATACAGATATATACATCTAATATTTGACTTCATAGAATAAGATAAGACACACTAAGAGTATAAAGATTGTATTTACACTCTGAGTATATCAGTAAATAATTGGCTGGATAACTAAATAAAACCTTAAGTCTGATAACTCGTTACTGATCAGTCATCATTGTCAGGTAATAAATGCTGTATATAGATGTAATCTTTAGTAGGTTCGGATATGAAGGATGAAATGTACCCCTCAATTTACAATTGTAAAATCCTCCTAAAAGCAATTCACCAGTATAAGTTGCAGTACATTTTGGTCAATATTTCCTACATTTCAGAACCATGCCTTGATGCATTGAAAGAGCTTGTGTCAATTAAAGATAGCAGGGATATCATATGTGTGTGAATATTCCCCTCAGCCAAAAAACACATTTCACCCTTATAACGATGGGCTTCTTCTCGCAACTAGGCCTAGAAACTACTAACACCCTAGACCTAGTCGCAAGAAGAAACACATCATTATAGGGTGAAATGCGTTTGGTTGAGAGCAATATTCACACACTTATGATATCCCTGCTATCTTTAGTTGATATAAGCTCTTTCAATGCATCAAGGCATGGTTCTGAAATGTAGTAGGAAATATTGACCAAAATGTACTACAACTTATACTGGTGAATTGCTTTTTGGAGGATTTTACAATTGCAAATAAAACAAAATGTTAGCAGCCAGGTCCTTTCACTTTTTAATGTCTATTCTTGCTATTTGGCCGAAACAGACACAGCAGGAACCCTATACTTGTGGTTCAAGTTAAGAAAACTGGACAGTTTTGATATGGTGATACATAGAATAGAAGCCTCTAGGCTTCAGCTAGTTATATACATATATATAATTATATGTAAAATATGTAAATGCTCCTCTGTTCCTCCATATATAAACTGAGTAAAAGAAATCACATCATTACAAATAATAGAATTCTTCAGTGGGCCCAGCATTGATGGACACAGGCTTTGTCCAAACAGCTTTGATAACACATGTGTGTCTCTTTCTACCCTAAATCACACTAACTCTTGGGCAGTCATTTCAATCGTAAGATTCTGTGAAACTGATTTATCATTTAATATGATGTATCCAATGTCCATGATATAATTGCAACTTTTGCAAGTAGGCTATGGTGCCCTTGTGATCTGCTTATTGGTGGGCCCAAGATGCCTCGTCCAACTTTGTGTATGTTTAATTTCCGTGAAAGCAACACCTCCTTTATACATATCTTTTATGTGCTTGAATGAATCCACTTCCATGTAAACAATATCAGTATACATTTATTTTTCTGATATACAGTATAATCATTCAACCTATTCAATCAGATCAGCTAAAAATAACTTAATTACTGTTTATGTAACTTCACTATGTAAACTCTTTCTGCTTCCTTTACTGCCATGTAAAAATATTTATATTTAGCGTTTATTCAATGTATAGTTTAATAGTTTAGATTCTTAGGAATATATGTTAGGGTGTCCTTGCCTCTTTTGCATTGGAAATAATTATTTGTACAAAGAGTGAGTACACCAATTATTTAATAGCATGGGACATACTTATTTATGGTTGGTACTGAAAATGTTGCAGCCTTTGCCACATTTCGAAGCTGTTTACCAATTCCATTGAATTAACCTGTTGTTACCATCAATTTTCTCAATTCTACCAAAACCCATTTTTGTGGTGAAGAGTAAAATTTCAGCCAGCTTTATGGTTTTTTTTTAATAACCAACTCTGCTCTGCTGGCACAGAAATAAATACCAAGTATACCTGGAAAATGCAACCAGGATCTGTTGAAGGTTTTTATACCTTTAGTCCTAACAAGATCTTTAAAAAATGGAGGCATCCGAGCACTAGGCTTTCTCAATCAACCCATTTGTAATATTGCTTTTTACAAAGAGCTAGTACATCAGGCTGATTACATCCAAGGAATAATTAGAGGTTTTAGTTAGAAGATTCATCTTCAGACTGTCAAGCTCACGACACACTACCTGTGCTTGATTTATGGATGTTTTACTGTTGCAGGCTTGGCTTAATGGGTATAATAAGCAGAATTGGGTTCCATGGTGCAGGCCATTTAACTTTACTTAGTGCCAGTGCCTTATTTTTTAATGGAAGAAAGAGAATTGACTGCTGTGAGCGATGGCATAATGGATAGGATACCTTTCTGTGACATGAAGGGCCATGTCTACTTCTCTATATGTATAGAGCTATTACAACTCTTTCCATTTGTGTGAAATGTGCCCCTTTGAGAGCTCATTGTATAAGCTTAAATAGCTTGTCTAGCTTTTTTAGTCTGATTCTTTTGACAGAATGGAAAGGGATATAGTGCAGTAAATAATAATGACATCACTTAGTAAATGATAATGACATCACTTCTCCAGGTTAATGCTGTACACTGTACATGTAACTAATTAACTTTACTTCCATTATATGTGGCACAAGATGGCTAGCAAAGTCTATGGCACAATTAGAAACAAAGATACACAATTGGTTTAAAAGGACACTTACAACCATAAATGAAAATATTTTTAAATTTATAAATTGAATCCAGGAGTTTTGAAAGATTTCCAACTTATCAGGGGTGGCAGAGGGTGCACAGGTTTATGAGTTGTTGTGGGTAGCTGATCTGCTGGGCCCCCTAGTTGACTCATGCGACCCCTTCCCTGTAGAGTATATCCCAAAATTTCACAGGAACATTTGTTCCTATGGTTAACACAGTGGTTGCTGCCATAGTCAAGAGTCCTCCTGCTTACTTCTATTATAAAGAAGTAGGCAATTTTCCTCAGATCACTTTGCTACATTTCTGTGTTAACGAATTAATTAAATTGCTAAATAAAGGCAACTTACCCTGAACGAACCTGTGCTATATTTAGACCTCCTGGTTCCATTTGTGTTGTACTGCACTACACAATGTGTCATGGCTGGATAAAGTACCGAATTCGCTATTGCCTTTGGCATACAACAATGCTGTGGGAGGAAAGGTGCTGCTTGGAATTGGTGCAGCATTCTCTGTTTCTTTTATATATATATATATATACTGTATATATATATATGTATGTATGTTTTTGCCAAATTTCTCTCTGTACGTTTCAGAAGAAATCCTATACAATGAATATTGTTATAGATTTTATAAATGGCATGAAGCAATATCACTAATAGTTTCATTTATCCCCATGTTCCAAAGAAAATATCACATATATAGATAACAGTTTCTGCATGAGGATCCTTTTCCATTTTCTCCATAGTCTAGCTTTGTTTTATTTACATTGACAGCATAGTGCTATAAGAGGAGTGATGGACCCCCGGGCCTCTGCTGTCAGTAAAACTTTGAGCAGTAAACGCAGAAGCAACAAAGCTCTGTAGTTCCATTCGCAGTCAGAAATGACTGTCCTAAAACCTTTCACGGAATTAGCGGTTGTGTATTGAATTGGTTTGTTAACAGTTTTATAATCTTATGGAATGCCATGTTATGGTACACTCAGGGTCAACTTAAAATCATTGCAGACACAAAGCATTCCATGTGGGTAAAAAAAACTGTAACTTTAAAAAAAAAACCTGTATTTAATTAGAAATAGTGTAGTCATGCTCCAATTGATATTTGGGATTTAGACAATGGAAGCCTTTAGGTTAAATGTCTATTCACATATCCATTTGACAATGCACGTTTTTCTGTATGAATGATATAAACAAGCCATCCTCACTTCTATACCGATACTGGCAGCTGTGATGGGAAGAGAGCCTGATTCCTTAGGGGCAGTTGTGTGCCAGGGCCTGTTTCCATGGCAACACTCAGCTTAGTGTCCTAGGGATCAGAAAGTCTGTTAATTCCCGAAAATGCGCTCTTCCCTCTGTGATATCTCCTCTAATGCATCTTGCATGCTGATGACGCCAGCCTAAAAAGCTACGTTTATCAGGGTCCTTGTTTTGTATTGGTTCATTACAATAAAATAGTAGTTTTTCTTATTCTAAAGTCATGGGATTTTTCCTGACCATGCGAAAGCATGAAGGTTAGTAATTATTTTACATTGGAATATCATTACAGTTCTGGTATTTGCTAGCCAGACTACACCATTGGGAAACTGTCTGTGCGTCATTACTCCCAAGTGCCTCCTTAAAACTGCATGCTAAGGTGCTTGTATATCTCCAACTGTGTGATAATTGAATATGCTATGCACTGTGTTGTTTACTTCTCAGCAAATTTAATTGTCACTTTCAAGCACATTAAAAACCTGGAAATATATAAAATCTCACATTTCATTCACTATAAATTATTTACCCATTTCACTTTTTAATATTATTTTCCAATTTTACATTTTCACAAACGATCTCTGACTTGTTTCATGACAAATACACAAATTGATAAATTCCTTGATAAATACACTCTGTAATGTCAAATTGATTTCTTAAAGGAACAGTCCAGCAGGACTATTTGTCACTGTTAAATAAATGACTGTAGTTTATTTACATATTTCAATCTTTTTCAATATATAAGCACTTTCTTTTAGAAGCTCCTTCTCTCTGTCACCTACTATTTCAGCAGTAGTTTGGAATCTTAAAGGAACAGATGCACTTGCTTGACCAAATGACGAAATGTAGATGTAAATTAATTTTTTTGTAGAATAAATAAATATAAATAGAAAAGAGAGAAAACATGGCATTATTTACTTTATTTATTTGCTGTCGGTAGTTCTGTGTAGGGGAGAGTGGTCCTCTGTCAGTTCATGGGGCATGCAGGCTCAGTAGAATTCCCACTTCCCTCTCATCCTATGTTTTACACCACTGCAGAGAAAGATTGTTTCTTTTGACATTGATAATTACATGTAGAAAAAAACTATTGGTGGCTGGACTGTTACTTTAATGTTAAGTATTAAATCATTCTAAAGACAGGTAAGGTCTTTGTTTTATTTAATGATCATTCATAGACTTTTATTGTATCAAAAGATTGTTTGGGTTTGAGAAATTGTAGCTTTTGATCACCCCCTACATCTATGATCAGATACATGTACTGCTTCTGGTATTTCTGTTGTGGGGTTTAGCTGATATGGAAGTGGTCCAGTGTTAGAGTCAACTCTTTCCTCTTGTGTTTAGTGGACTATCCTCATTTCTAACATTAGAGTTGTGCACTGTGTTAGCCATAGATTTAAGCAAAAACAAGAGAGTATAGGTGATACCTTTTATTGGCTAATGGAATAGATGGTAAATGCAAACTTTCTCAGTTCCATATTATTGCCTGATGAAGAGGCCTTAGAAGCCTCGAAAGCTTGCATTTACCATCTATTCCGTTAGCCAATAAAAGGTATCACCTATACTCTCTTGTCTTTGCACATTTCTAACACTGGCACAACTTCCCGTGCAAAATAGCAAGAAACTGCCCAGTAGCTAACTACTCCAAGGTTTAGGCACTTATTCCAGGAAAACTGTTCTGATATATACACAGAGATGTGTAACTTTCTCCTAATTCCTCTCTTCATACAGGCTGTATTAGTTCTCTCTTTCTGTCTCTCAATTCTCATGGAGTAGCCTGCTTCAAAGTCCTCACCTATAAGGTTTCCAAAGGGATATCCCTTTAGATTGTAAACTCTATGGGGCAGGGACCTCCATTCTCTTGTCTCAATCATGGCCGGGCACTTAGATTGATGTGTCTTCTTGATTTTATGCTTGCAATTTACTTCACTTTTTGTTCATTAAGCAGCTTTCCCATGTCTGTATTATAACTGTATTGTTGAGGTGTACAGTGCTCCATAACCTAGTGGTTGCTATATAAATAAAAGTGTGCATACATACATAACCTTGAGCACATGGCCCAGAACTTGGTAGCTAAATATTATACTTTATAGACATCATTTAGAATGTTTGGAAGCACAGACTGAATGTATAGTAACTATATATAACTATATATATAATAGAGCAACTCTATTACATCTAATAGAAGTAACATCTAAAAATCTGTTAAAAAACAAACAAAAGCAGTGCGAGCGCTACAAAATGTGTTATTTGTGAAAATAAAGTCAAATTCTTCAAATAATATTGCTGTTCTTTAGGACCAAAGGAGTTATTCTCTCACTCCAAAAAAATGACAATCCAATCCAAAAATCTTCATCTATAAAAGAAGCGCAAAAGAATATGGGCACTCAGTGGTGCCTTATCATTAAATTCAAATAGATGATAGAAAGACCCAACGTACCTCACATAAAAGATATTTTACAGTGAGGTGCAAAATGTGTGAATATGCGAAAAAATAACACCAATCGTGAAGGTGCGCACAAAAAACAAAATGAACAACAACAACAAAAATGGTGTAAGCACTGGCCGCTCACCAGATGCATATGAAATAAGGACCGTTAAACAAACAACTTTTTCCTCTGTTGATGGCCTTGAAAATCAGTATAATGCCAAATATTCCCACTCATGGACTCACATCCTCACATAGTGGAAAAAATAGAGAACAACCCATAGCATAATAACGTTTTAATAAAGTGTTAAATCATAAAATGACAGGTACTCACAAACGAGTGTTGTATGTAAGCATAAAAATGGCCACTAGAGGGCTGCTGATAACATCCGATATTCCAGAGTCACATTAAAAATAGTCCGCTCTCCTACCAGTCCAATCAGTAGTTCTGGGGACCTTGTGTCTTCCTCTATGCATGTCACCAGTCTATTTGGCTTCCTCAGGAGTGCAATGGACATAAAACATATTTTTTCCACTATGTAAGGATGAGTCCATGAGTGGGAATATTTGGCATTATACTGATTTTCAAGGCCATCAACAGAGGAAAAAGTTGTTTGTTTGCACCTCACTGTAAAATATCTTTTATGTGAGGTACATTGGGTCTTTCTATCATCTATTTGAATTTAATGATACGGCACCATTGAGTGCCCATATTCTTTTATAGATGAAAATTTTTGGATTGGATTATCTAAAAATCTGTGTTATAGGATAGTTTACAAAGGTAGGCTTGCTATAGTAAATAACATCTATGGGAAAGTTGTAAAATATTTGAAGGTTGTCACTGGTGGACCAAAGCTCACTACCATTTGTATGCTGGGAAGGTATTTCCTGAATGTAGATGGCTGCTGCCGGAATGGTCAGCTTGTTAGAAGATATAGCCAAATGGTCTGCTGCTAAGGAATTATGCCGTGTGCAGTAAAGAACTTCCAGTCTGTGTTACATGTTGCATTCTACATGTGCCCTACTAGTTTGCTAAAATGTTTAGATGATGGGTGCTATTCCTCTATTACTCTGTAATGCAATTGGAGTTGGACAGTTGGTCCAAGGTTGTGGTAAGATGCCATTCAGATGAAACTAGAGTCTGATGATAGTATTGAAAAGGAAGCCATGGTCATACAAAAAAACTAGCTACTTGTGATTCAGCTCACAAGCAGCCAATCACACTGAGGTTGCCTTGACGGTAGCATGAATACTGTTGGGGCATATCTATTAGTCCATCTCCCACTGAAGCCATGTCATAAATAGTGATTACTTTACAAGATGAGAAATTATATCATGTGTTTGTGTCAGTAACCTTCAATTGCTATTTTGTTAAACTGCTCATAGCAATTGAAATAGTATAAAATAATCTCATGTTAAGATAATATATTTGTGTTCAGTGATATTAGGCAGCTGTTAATCGATTCAAACACTTTCTTTCAACAAAGATCTTTATTGAAGATGTGGCTGAAACAAAGGCTCCATATAGGAAATCAATGCAGTGAAAAAGGGTAACATAATAAAAAGGGATGAATAATGACTTCATTATTAACCTATTTCTCAGTCTGAGAGCTCTTTATTAAACAGTGAATGGTAATTTCCTTTATATAGTTAAAGCAGAGCTGTCTAAAAAAACAAGACAAATGGACAATTTAGCATGCAGTGGTGATGGGATATATGTACACCGGAAGTCAAGTTCAAAGGCACTATATTAACCTGGGAGCTGATCAAGTGGAATATACTTTATATACTGAAATCGACACGAAAAATTTAGTTATAAGCCATAGAAAATAGGAAGTTTACTGTAAATGCAAAGTTTATTCTCGTCAATAAATTAAAAAAAACAAACAGAACTTATTGGCAAAAAGTCAATTTAAACTCAAATCTCTGAACCCTGAAATCTGAAAACTCAAATCTCTTAAGTACAGCAAAAGAATATGGCAACATTTGTTGCAGTGTTGAGCATTCAGTTCCCACTGGTTATTCCCTTATGACAGCTTTCCTATTTCTTGGATTCTGGCCAAGGGATATCTCTTTTTCAGCACAATCAATTTGTTAGGAGCAGGAATTAGGATCCACAGAATCCTTCTTTGACTCTCACAGATTGCCACCCACTGATTCCCAAGTATTATATTCAGTAACATTCATTATATTCAGCAAGAACTGAAAATGCCCTTTACTGTATAAAATAGATACAGCTTCTTTTAAATCAAGCCAAGGTTTCACTCAACATAACCTTCCCTAGGTGGAGAATACTGGCTGTAGAGTAAACAACCAATCCTATAAATCTTTTAGTCTCAATAGACTTAGGGTGTTATTCACTGAGGTGCGAATTTGACTGTTGAATTCTCAAACAGCGGATTCCCATAGCAAATCCACGAACGCAACAATTTTCCCCATTGTAAAGTCGCGACTGCGACAATTTTTAAAATTGCGACTGAGACAGTTTTTTTTATAGTAAAGTCACGACTGCAACAATATTCTCATTATAAAGATGCGACTGTGACAGTAGCAGTCTATTGCAACTGTCTTTAGCTGGCGAATTCATACCTATACGCAACAATTCAAACTTTAGTGAATAACCCCCTCAGTCTTCTTTTGATCTGATAAATATACACAGGAGAGAGAGATGGAGAGATTTCATATAAGGTGCCTCAAATCCAGATAAACTTAAATAATTCATTCAATTGTTAAGTTTGGTTCCCTGTTTTTTAACACTTGGGGCCATATACTGTATATATATACTGTGTGTGTGTATATATATATATATATATATATATATATATATATACAACAGTTTATCATTTTACCTAAAAGGTAGCAACATTTATATCAAATGTATTTAGCAGGGGTCTGTTGCATTTAGGGTAAGTACAATAACTCTGATCTTGCTGATAGTGTATGTCAAAGGTTTGTCTGAATTTTTAGCTGATATGGTAATCTTATTACAAGGAGATGAAATTTTCAAAAGCACCATAATCCCTTGTTTTATAGTCCTCTTACCTTTTTGCCTATTTCAGGCCTGTATCGCTATATGTTATTTTCTTCATGATATTTCACGACAGATGAATGTTTCAATATCACTTCCTCCATGATTTTTCAAATTCAACCAACGGGTATTTACCAAAATATAAATGTATGTATTTTCAAATGATTTCACTGAATGGTGCTAACTGCTCCTTTCCTGGCATGAGCGATTGTTTCCTACAGTATGTGAGATTGAAATCACAATGTGCCAGCAAATTTGCTGCAAAATGATGTGAAATTTGCTGAAATGGCACAGACGAAGAAAAAAAAACAATAATATATATCTGAATTTTCTCAGAATTTATTTGCAATTATTTTGAAAAAAAAAAAGATTTCAAATAAATCCTTCTTTTAAGTAACTTTTAAGGTTTTTTTTTAATCCCTTCTTATTTTGAGAGAAGAATGTAAAACTTTGCTCTTACTAAAACTTCATACATAAAACTACCATAAATGTGCTTCAGTTTGTTTTATCTGTCTCAATTTTATGTCTGATGAGTTCTGTTGATGTTCTGGTGTTATTCCTTTAAGTTTAAATTAGCCCAGATTCACAACCTTGTCTTATTACCATTTTTCGGCACAGATTGTAATTCCATGCATATATTTCTATAATGAGAGCATGTATAGCCTTGGCTGCTTATCTTTCCATAGTGTCTTCTGGAGGCATCTTCCTTTGTAGGCCATCTCCAATATTATGAATAAAAGGACTGTAGAGGACCAGTTTCCATGCCCTGTGCTGTTCTGCTTACAATTTTAGTTTTATCCAGAATGTTTTATTTATAACACTTTCTAACACTCACACACAATTTTCTAACCAAGTATACATTTTTTTTCAGTCTAGTTTTAGTATCGTAATCTTTTTTCGCCTGCTTTATGAAGACAGAGCTGATGTTTTTATTATTTTTTTTGCCTGTGATTTTGCCACCTTTTAAATTCAAAATGTTTTAACACAAGATTTGCACCTGGAAAAAAAAAATCGACCCTAGTCTTGTTGTAACTGCACCTGTACCATCTTTAGAGTAGTGATGTTTAATTCTTCATGTCTGTTTTTAGAGGATTTTCATAATATTCTCTCCATCTGTTGCCAACAATTCCAGCAACTACTCAGTTTTAAACAGACTGTCTTCCCTCATAATAATCTAATATTTTTCACCCCTTCTTACTATTTACACTCAAACCGTCTTCATTCAGATGAAACCAACAATAAAGTTTCTTGACCAACTCCAGATCCCTCTTCTACATTACATATTTGTCAATATATTTCTGAAATTCTTTCTCTGTCACTTTGAACTAGCAGATTAGTATTTCAGAAATTCTGATATTGCCAAACTTGTACGATTGTTTAATTAGTTTTATTAGACATGCCCTAACAAAATCCTAACAAACATGAGTGTTTGGAGTTCATTTTCTATAGAAAAGAACGTAAGATAAGATTCTGACCTGTGCTTGGAGTGTTTACTAATTGGAATGATAAGGTAATGCACCATAACAATTCCTTGAATAATCACCTTCCGCTTTTGTCCATCAGGGACTCCATTTGACTGTGGTTAAGTTTGTGGGGTTTGTGTGGTGGTCACCACAAGGAGAATCTGTGGAAAGGCAGCATTGCGATTGGGGTCAAAGCTGCCCATGCACAGCTACACAATTTCCATGAAAACTTTTACTTGTCATTGTGAAGAATCTCTGGTGACTTTTTACACCAAAAATGTAAGGCCAATCTCAGCCAGTAACCGATGGCCAAGTCTTCTGTAGTTCTTGCATTCCTGTGTAACATACTGACCTGATTCCAGACTTTTGTCTTTCTGGTTTCCTGAATTCAGCACTGTTTGATCTCCTGTGTTATTTTCTGACCCTTAACGTGTTTCTCTGGTTTGCTCCATGTCTGCCTGCCCTGACCTTGACCTGTGATTGACTCTCCTCCTGTTTGATTGCTATGTCAGTGCCTACTCGGTTTCACAGCAGAAAACCTGGAGCTTAGGCAGATGGATGGATCAGATGATTTGTTGACCAAAAATGTCAAACAGAAATAGCTATAAAGTATAAGGAGAAGAGTGTGACAGACCAATGAGGAGGCTGTAAAGGCTACCTTCTCTGTTAACATCTCTATCAGAAGCTGCTTGTGGCCTTTAAGTCCAGTAAACAGAGCAAACTCAACTGAGTTCTGGTGAGGTGTTCAGATGTGGACCACAGTTTTTGTATGTAATTTTAATCCGGTTGCCATCTATTTATTTCAGGTCTTAGCTGATTAATATAGTAGTTACTTAGCTAGGAGTTGCTTTTCAGGGCTATGCTTTTATCTTGTCCTGTTCTTTGTCTGCAAACTATACAATAATTATCCAGTGACTACTTTCAGCCCCTCCTGATAGTATTATTCTACTCTGTGGGGAATTTGTATTAATTGTTAGCTGTTTTACTTTATCATTTCCTGTTGACGGTGGTATTACTTTAAGCGGAGTCTTAGTCATTCACCTTGCTGCAAAGGTTTACTCCAACTGGAAGGGATACAGTAACTGAATGAAAGCTTTCCTAAGAATCTAATTGAGCCCATTCTGCACTACAATACATTGGGTTAATGCAGCCTGAATATTGGGCTGTTGTTTCTGCATGCAGATGACATACCTATTTACTCTGTTCTATTCAATTAAGAACATTTTTGTTAATATATGCAATGAAGACACTGGAGAAAATATAGCACTTTGTTTTTTTTTTAATAATGTCTGCAGTGTTTTAGAACTGTTAGTTCATCAACTGGGGCAATCTTTACAGAGGTCAAGTTACCTGTAACAACCAATCAGCAGTTAACATTTACTAGCACAAAGGAACTAGAATTCTGAAAGCCAATAGCTGATTGGTTGTTATGGGTTACTAGACCTTTGTAAAGAATTGTTCCTCTTGATGAATTCCCTGGTTATGTGTGTAACCCCAACTTTAGGAACTACCATTTTGTAGTAGACGCAGTTTTTAACACATGTTCCAACATTCATTTCAATTAGCTTCACTTTTCTCCTTTATTTGTGCTTGCATTATAATTTACTGGCAGTAATAGGGGTGGTCGATCATCATCTCAGAGTATTTTGCTTGATAGCAGAAAGTCATTGGGATAATAACTTTTTCTTAAAAAAAAAACAATTTGATACATCAAAGGTTACAAGGAAGTTTGCCATTTCAGACATCATTGAATGGGTTGTCCATTTTTGATTGGGACTTGCAGGATAAAAGCTCTTCATTCACATGAGGATAAATGCAGTGAGAGGTAACTGAAAAAGAAATGGGTTATCAGAAAAAAACGGAATTTCAATCGCGTTGAAAACAGCTTTAGATGTTACTGCTTCACAGCTGGGTATTTTCCTGCTTGGTCTGGGTTTTCATCTCTTTCTGATTTCAAAGAGAAATATGACAGGAATATGACAGTCTTGACCCCTTAAAGGATCTTGTACCTGCTGTACTGCCTTTGATCACTTCATGCAGTGCAAATGTATTTTGCTGTCTATTACTAATTTGTTCCTAGTCTCCTCCCTAGCATAAAAACTACCGTATACTCTTTCAACTTTGAACATTTGGGGAATTAATGAAACTGTAGAGTCCTTTATCATAGCATACCACACATATGTATACAGTTGTATTTCTTTAGAAGTGTCAAACCAAAGGGGTCAGGCAGTTAAAGACACAGTGGTTGTTTTTATTTTGTCAATGGGAAAAAGGGCAAAAAGCCTCTTTGTAAATTTTGATGCACGTCAGTTTACTCTGCTTCAAAGGTTGCAGAAACTAAAAGGATCTGAGAAGTTTTAGTGTTGAAAACCCATCAATATTATATAAGATATCTGAATAACTTAAATGCTCACTGGTAATGTACCCAATAGTACAATTTCACTTACTGGTTTGGGCAAATGTATTAAAGACAAGTACCAAAGGACTGCAGGGTGCACTACATGGAGGGGGCCAACAGCAATGTATAGGACAATATTTGGGGTACCTGCCGCTCTGAATTGGGAAGAATATGGGGGGCCTTCAGCACTGCATTGGGCATTATATGTTTGACTGCTGCTGTCATGGCAAGTTCAGTGCAGGCTGTTTTACTTAACACTTGTACCCAGAATTCCAGGACTCAGGATAGAGTGATAGGAGTAGAAAGTAAAGTAATGGATTGGCTCCTAATCTCTTGGAGTTAACCTTTGCTTATTAAAATTGCCAAAACTGGGCCTCAGCCCAGGTCTTTTGAGAACCGAGCAATATACCTGCTAGTTACTGTGTTGATTGTTTGTTGTATGTATATCAGTTTTCACTGTTTTTATGTGACCTTGCCCTGAGCAGACTAGATTTACAGTTTGTAACTCCAGCATTCAGGTGTGAGCAAAATAAATGTGCGCCTCCACAAAGTGTTGGAGCCTGTCCGCTGGCAGCTGCTGCCTTTTATGAATTGCATTGTCAGCCAGCTGAGCTTGGAGATTGGCTGCTTCCCAGGGCAGATGAGTAGAGGGACTAGCTATTGATCAGTGTGCTCAGTATTCAGAAGCAGAGATCAATCTCCCAGCCCGTGTGGCACCTTCTTCTGGTTGTGTTATTGATAGAGTGAGGGAAATTAAAACCAGCTGGTAATTTAGTTTTTATTGCCATGACCACACTTTTCCCTTCTTGATTTCCTATTATGCATGCTTGAACAAAAGTATATTTGGATAATTGAACACCAAACACTGAATACAGAAGAGATAAACAAGGGATCATGGATGAGGCTTTGTTGCAGCTGTTTCCCTTCAGTGATATGTGTATTTAGCATTTATAGGGTCTAGTGAGATCTGTTGTTCCTTACAAACCTGTTTTGCTAAAGGACTGTAATTGCAATTATACCTGATACACTACATGCAGTATACTTGGGATTCATTTCCACTGAAATGTCTTGTATACGTATGTTTACTACATGGATATAGGACAGTGATGGAGAACCTATGGCATGCGTGCCAAAGAGGGCACACAGAGCGCTCTCTGTTGGCACACGAGCCGCCACTAAATCTGACTTCAGTACAGGCCGTCGACAGTTTTCAGGCCGGATAAGGGGCCTGCACTGAAGGAGCGCTAGCTCGCAGGGGAGCTCTCCTTCCCCCAACACATGTGCGCTCCGCACCGCCATGTGCAGGCATGATGACGTCACTCACCAGCGCTGGCACTTCGGGGGATGGCACTGGTGAGTGACGTCACCTTCTTGGCTCTCTGTGACAAAAAGGTTCGCCACCACTGGTATAGGGTATTGTACTCATGGTTTTATTCTACCAAATTTAATTTAGAAGGGGGATGCCAAACTATTCCACTGTTAAGCCATGAAATCTGATTTAAGAGTCCTGCACAGTGGGCAAATTATCATGAGCAAATGTTAGAGGATTTGATCTGTTTGCATTGATTAACTGGATACTTTTCTCTCAGTGTCAATGTCTATTTTAGAATGAATCCTCCTTTAATAAAATGTATCTTTACCACCTGTTATGCCAATTATATAGAACTGACCTGTATCTGTGTCATCTGGTGCAGCAGTGTGCGATTGTTTTAGCAACAGACAGGGTCGGACTTGCCTATTAGAGGACCAGAGGATACTCCGGTCGGCTCCAGTATTTGTGGGTCCAAAACATGTGGAATATCTTGACTCAACAACCTTAGAAACTGATTTAACATTATATTTGATTGTTTTGGTGTGTGTGTGTGATAACATGCAACTTTTGGGAGCAGGCAATGTGCCCTCGGGGTCAACTTCTCTGGTGGGTCCCAACAGCTCCAGTGTAACATGTAATATGTAAATAGAGTATGAATATTAGGTCTCTCTGCTTTCAAAGAACAAGCAGTCTGAATACCAGTGGTTGAACCCCATATATCTAAATTATGAGTATGGAATCTTTGCAAAGTAAAATAAATTGAAGGAAAAGTTGTGAAACAAAGTGGAGAAACTATAACAAATACCATAATACACACTGGCTAGGCAAAAATTCCTAATCAAGGTCAGTGGAACTATCCATCACTCTGGCACCAAATGTGGTTGACTTTTCTTTTTTCGGAATTACATTCCTTACATGAAAAAACACATAGCACAGCCATCCATTCTTCCTAATCAGTGGCCATGTGTTTTGCTAATTTTCGATGGACACAAATGTTTCTATTTTGTGTACAATACTGGAAACACAAGGAAAGAATGATTCTGTTAGTTAACTGTGTGTAATATATGTAACCCATCCGCAAACCCAGAACATATATTGTTTGATAATATAGCTCTGTACTATGCTTATATTAATCATCGGGTGTTTGATATGTATTAGATCTATCTAAAATGTGCACTAAGGTACTGTGTGGCATAGCATTGCTATGCAGATGTTTTGTTTGCCTCACAGATTGGGAACCGGTGGAACCTCACTCACTGAGTAAAGGGTGAATTTACCCAACAAGGACTATTAGTAAGGGCAGCATTGCACAAGATGCTTCTTTTTCTTTCTTATGGGAAGCTCTCCTGAACTTATCTGCAGATTCTAAAAAGTGTAAAATTATGGTGTGAACACAGAGGGACTGGCTGAACAACATCCACTCACAGGATGACAGAATACACTGTTGGATCAGTTATACTCTAAGATACAGGATAATTTCATACTAACAATATATATTAACCTTATTGGGTGCAATTTATCTTCCCTAAACACTTCATTTGGTTCCCCCTGGATACAGTAAGATGTTCCTCTGCATCATCTGTCATATGAAGACCCTCTTCTCAGCTACCAACAACTGATAAAACACAAGGCTCCCAGTGCTTTTACAGGGACAGTAAAGGGTGTCAGTCATTACATCGCTGCAAGCAGAGAGAGGGTAACCAGGGAGGTGGTCAGTCAGGCCATCTCTTAAGCAGGTGCAGTAGAACCGATATTTAAAACAAAAGCTTAAAGTTCACAGGCAACAGGTCAGTGCAGAGAAAATAAAAATATTATTAGCTTATAGATCACTAAGCCAAATGGAACAGACCATGCAGGCAAGCAGTTAGATTACAGTGGTTCTCAACCTGTGGGTCGTGACCCCGTTGGGGGTCGAAAAACTATTTGTCAGGAGTTGCCTAAGACTATCAGTAATATAGGGTTTGCGTGGGGTCTCCTAATAATAATTAATGTATGGGGTCGCCAAATCACAGGGAATTGTACTAAAGGGTCACGTCAATAAATAGGTTGAGAACCACTGAGTTAGAAGCAGGGATCAGAAGTACTAAAAAAAAGTATAATTATTGGATTATATAGTATTTCACTTAAAAACAGTACACAAAGGAAGTAGCTAAAAATAGACCCCAGCAGTGGTGCAATACCTTTCCTGCAATGTGTCTCAAACTTGTCCTCAGGCCACACCTATAGAGAAATTAATCTGCTATTACTTTAAAAACCCACCATTCGGCTGTGTGGATATCTACAAAATATGGTAGTAGAACACCTGCGCTTTATGGTATATAAACAAACTTGGATCAGTGATTATTGTCCTAGATCACCAGCTTGATTCTCCGTTGCACAGATAGTGATAGTTTTCTAATTGTGATACTGTTAAATAGCAGTTGAACAGACTATTGTTTTCAGTTCTGTTTTCATCATTATGCTACAATGCATAAGGGAAAATAAGGCTCTCCAGGTCACATCAGGCTCACATCGCTTGTATGACAGCTGTGTGCTTGGAATGCTGCCTTGTTCTTCCGTGGAGGGCATTTTGTTAACTTTCGAGATGACCTTGTTTCCACCTTAACTTTAATTTCCCTTATTCAGAGCCTGTAGGCTCTACTGATCCATCTGCATTTTTCATTTGCTGCCATGATTTCTCAAGCCTTTTCTCTCTAGTGCTTCTACGTCTTGGTATTTAAAATTCATTACCTATGTGTAACACTGATCTTTGTTCTGTTGCTTATGGCAAAGGCTGACAACTGTGGGCTTATGTCTGCATGCTGATCCAATTATCATTGTGTTAATATTCTGCAGTACATGGGTTCCCTGTTCTTTCCCCTAGTGCCAATAGTTTGCTTTTCTTGACAGTGTAAATGTGCTTGAAGCTGTTCACTGTCTGTTTGCGCTTTTGGGTGGATCCTTTAGTTGAGAGTCTGGAGTATTTTACATTTGCTGACTAATGACGTCTTTGATCAATAAAGTTGATTTAAATTCTTATGGATCTCTGAGGCCCAGACATAAATAGGACATTTGGAA
Organism: Pipa parva; assembly: GCA_019650415.1. Classification (NCBI taxonomy): domain Eukaryota; kingdom Metazoa; phylum Chordata; class Amphibia; order Anura; family Pipidae; genus Pipa; species Pipa parva. The sequence continues at coordinate 19,360 of WMED01004939.1, forward strand.
ATCTGTTTTACTAAAATCTGCTTTTCCATATGGAAATTCTACTCTGATGATGTAATTGTAAGCCTTACTTTTAGATACCACTGATGTACCTTTACCTCTAAGATTTGGGGGGGGAATTCACCATTCAGCGAAGTGAGCTCCGAAGCCTTCGGCTCACTTCGCAAA